>JARJDW010016457.1:0-21154 GCA_030264715.1 Adinopsis sp. GC000173 | reverse complement strand
GCATGCTGTTTCAGTTTCAGCAAATCGAGCTTGAATTGAATGCGTCGCCCTTCTTTGAACTCAATTGGCCCGCTTAGGCCTTTGAACTCCACCTGCAATATAGACAACACACATTACATCATTTGAAATGTGATCGCCACGGTAACCTATAAATTAAGTTATTATAGACCAATAGAATTAGCTTGTGTTACCCTGGCAAGTGATAAATAAGATGGTACACGTATTACATCAATTTTTGCTAATTTTCATGACAACCAATAAACAACTTAATTCATTTTATGAAATATAGGCAACTCATATTACATCCATTATAAAATAATTAATGTTAATCGCCCTAGCAACCAATATACCAATAGAAATGTGTTATTTCAAATTAGTTTACATTGCTATGACAACCAATAAATAATACTGTTATTTATCGTCATGGCAACGTATATTACTACTAAAAGCGTAGTATAGAAGGTAAAAACCAAAACGGAATCGTAGAATATATAGCGGTACACGAAAATTAATGTTACATCACATCATTTTCACTTCCAATTTCGGCGCGTTGTCGATCAACGAATCCCATCATCGGCACGTTATTGTTTTTTGCCTCCCCCGGTGCTGTGCGGTTGCAAGATAATTAATTGTTTGTGTCGTCTAACGTAAAAAAAGAACTCTCTCCGACTATTTATCCGTGTGTTTTCATAGCATCGCCTGCCGCGGTGCGACGGTTCATTGTTTCAGATGTTAACGGGCAAAGTTTTTCCTTTTCCGCCCTCGTCGTCGTCCGTACGATGCAGAAAAAAAGCACAGTGCACCGTACCGTCGTATAAATTAATATTCATACTTTCCACTGTACTATGCGCCGCTGCACAAAACTTTTCGACGATTACGACGAATAAAAATGCAACTTTACGATTCAATTAGCTATCGCTTTTTCTCATTTGTTTTTTTTGCTTGCTGCCACCGCCGCTACTACTACTTTTTCCTTCCTCATTCGTATATAGATAGAGCGCGACCCGCTGCTGTTTGGCCTTTTGTCAGTTGCGATTCGCTTTTTCAGTGGCGTCGCATACTTTGGCAGAAATAAATTTTAATGCAAAATAATTTTTTACTATCTCCAAGTTTTTTAAACATAAAATTTTTGATGATTAGAAAAAACGGTAATATGGAAATATAGGCAACTCTTATTAAATAATGTTAATCACCATGGCAACCACTACACATAGATCTTATTTACACTGTCAACCAATAGAAATGTGTTATTTCATATTAATTTGCATTGCTATGACAACCAATAAATAGTACTGTTATTTATTGTCATGGCAACGTAATACTAAAATTGCAGTTAATTGTTAGTTTTAGTGTCTTTAGTGCCTTTTATCGTGAAGCGCCTCTGAGTTTCTCTTTTTTTTGTTTCTTTTCCATTCATATCGGAATTGATTCGTGCTGCTGGAAAGAAAATACTCTCTACTATGATATATATACTATGGCCGATGATCTCCCCTGTGAATTCCAATTTCTCGTTGTATATCTTAATCTAGATCTGGGATTTGTTCCCATCCACTGTTAATTAATTGACTTACCTTTTTCATAATTATTATATTATATTAGATACCGAACCTCGAATATCTCGTCGTCGTCGGGGACGTGGACAAATCGAATTTTCCGGAACCGGCCAACAACAGCATCTCTATGCGCATTAATTGTTTTAATAATTCATATAGTGTTTATACGCTTGCTTGATTTATTCATCATCCTGGCCTGTCCTGTCGCAGCAGCAAGCGGCTTTCTTCCCGGTTATGTTGTCGCAGCATTGCTTACGGTGGTGGTGGTGTCAGGTTGGTTGCATCGCATTAAAATAATCAAATAAACGGATTTGGTTAGTGTGATAAATCATTTAGTTTTGGAAATTTCGCTTGAATTATCAATAATTCTTAGAAGCAAATTGCTATACTAAATGTAAACACATAAACAATAAAAAATGGAATGTTTTTGAGTTGTTTCACTTAAAAATAATAAAATACATTTTAAATTCATAATTCTGCAATTTATCGTACAACGTAATGTTGGTTGCATAACATGAAAACGATGAAATAAACAAATTTTGTTTTTATAGAGTTAACCATGTGGTAAGATCAAGGCGCACTATTCAATAAATCGCATTCGAACAGGCAATAAACATGAACAATTTTCTATCTGTGTTTTTATTGCAAAATTGAGCGTCGTTTGAAAGTTTGAGCTCAATGAAGAAGAAAAAACATTGTACTTTTGGTTGCATAAGAATAATAAGATAATTATGCATAATATCCTGGCACACTTTTAAATAAATCCCATTTGAACAATAAATTAAAAACAATTTATTATTGTACATTGTAATCTTGGTTGCATAATGATCAAATAAACAAATTTTGTTTTTCTTGAGTTAACCATGTAGGTAGTAGAGCCTACTAGATAATCATACATTTTTCAATAAATTGAATTCAAACAAAAACATAAAGGGCATGAATAATTTCTTATTTATTATTGTAGTAAAATTGAGCTCGTTGAAAGAAGACGAGAAAAAGAAACAATGTAGTGCACATAATAAAAATATAGATATAGTACAAGTGAAAAGCGACTTTTCGCATGCCTATCTGTGTGTTTGTCTATGTGTGTGTGTTTGTTACGCTTTCCATTCGAATGATAGCGATAACGACAACACGAACGAAAATTTATTCAACATATCGTCCCCCCGGCGTCGTCCACCCGCGTTACCACCACAAAACCCGAACAAGATTTACGGCAGTTTAAAACTCTCGCACACGAAATCGAAATCGTCGACGCACACCGCCAACGACGACGACGACGTTCGCTGGTCCCAAATTACCATCGCACACCTAATTACGCATCGTTGGCGTTCGGCCGATCGTTAAACGAACATATAACGCATAGAAGTAGATGCAAAAGATAGAAAGAAAGAGAAAAAATGATAAGCACGCACATTTCGATGATAGCGCAGTGTGTCCGGCTATTGTCCTCCTCCTTCGTTCGCTTTATTACTACGCGAATAATTCATTCCCGATATACGGCCCAGCCTGGCTTTATTATTGCGATGGCGCGACGCATTAATATTATATCTATCTATCTGGTACGTATAGTATAGAAACAAAACACACACGCACACACACAAAAAAGCGAGGAGAATAGAATGCGGCATTTGGGTGGTAGAGTTAATTGCACATCAAATGTTTGGTTTTGGTTTAGATAAATCGTCGTAAAAAATGCGATAGATGGCGACGATACGATAAGGTTATTGTGTGCGAATGGACCAATCAACAATTAGTGCGTTGTTATGGAAACAGAGTTTGCTGCAATTTCATTGGATGGTTTAAATAATTGTTGTTTGCGATACAATAAAATAATACTTTTGTTTGTCAAATTGCTCTACAAAATCGTCAGTTTATCAGATGGAATGTTCAGTTTATTAGCTTATTATTACAGAACTGTAGACTGTCAAATCATCAGTTTATCAGTTTGTCAGTCCATCTGATTATCGTCTTATAATAAGTCAATTAGTTTATTAGATTGTCAGATGATCAATTGATTAGAACATCAGTCTATCAGATCGTCAAGCAGATTATCAGTTAATCGATTATTCATGAAATTATTAATTTACCATGCTTTGCAAATTTTCTGTTTATTAGATCGTCAGTTCATCTATTGGTCAGTTCATCAAATGGTAAGTTTATTAGATGATCAAGAGCGTTATTAAATTCTCAGATCGTTAGTCAGTTCATCAGATCAGTTAATCAGATCACAATTCTATTAATTTTTCAATCCAACATTTAGTCAGGTTTGAGTCATACATACGTTTGTTAATCAGTTACATTGCTAAGGACCCCGCACAAAACACTAGTGATTTTAGACTTTTAAATGGACAGTTTTTGAGATATCGAGGTTAGAAGTCACCAACTGCACAAAAGAGTAGCGTTTTTGGACTATTTTTCGAACGTATTGATACCATTTTTACTTTCTATTTGATTTGCCAATCCTTGTGATGTAATTGGTTGATTATGGGAAGTACTCAAAGGCGAACATAAAATATTTAGATGACGTAACATTAACTAGATTATAGATATAAATGTACATTACTTCAGCAGTTATATTCATTGATCGACGTTTGATGCATCGCAAAGTTAGCAGTGAATATAAATTTGCGACTATAATTTATTTGAAAAAATATCTATTTTAGAATGATGTTAAGCTTTTACAAGAACCACTCTATGCATTACTCTTCGTTTCTTTATTTCAACGCAATGCAGTTTGGAAGAATGTGTTGCAATTCGCAGTTACCTTATTTTCATTTCTTATTCTGGCGGTCGGTTGCATTGGATTTACCATCAAATCAATCAGTTAGTAATCATATCAATAATAAAAGTATGATCATTTTTTAATTTCATTTACCATCTTTCTAGAAGAAAATAATTTTCAAAGAGCAGTTATTGATCTTGCAGCAGTTTTTTCAGCCTGTTATTATTTTTATTTACTAATATGGTTTTCAACAACGTCTAATAATTGTATATTCTTTCTGCAACAGTATGGAAAAATTAAAAAAATATTTCCAAACTACGGCATCAGCTGCATAAGTGAGGAAATTAATAAAAATTATAAGCATATTTTCATCAAGTTTTGGAAATTGGTAGCTGTTATAATAGTTAGTTATTATGTGGTTGTAAATGCATATTATGGATGTTCTAATGGCTGTATTTCTTACTTAGATTTCGTAATTTTCACATTTTAGTCGTCATATATTCATTATGTTACATATGAACAATAATTTTAAATTTCAGTATCTACCATTTAACTACAATTCATTTCCTTTTAACTATATCATTTTGATAAGTCAAATGTATTATAGTATTTCTGGCGTTATATTTGCACTATTTTTATTAACATACGACTATTGTACAATGCAACTTTTTCGATATGAGGCTGCAGAGTTCAGAAAGTGTGTAAGCCAAATCATGCACATTCAAGATCGAAGTGAACAACAATTATTTTGGAAAAGGTGTATTTTGCGGCACAAGATTGTTATTAAGTTATAACCATTCAAATTGAATTAAATCATTTTCTGAATTGAAATATTTGATTTTAGTCAATTACAAGTTTGGCGTGATTGGATGAATGTGACACTGTTTCTTGGTATACTTATTAGTGGCATTTTAATTCCACTTATATTTTTAAAGCAAATCAAAATGGTTTAAATGAAGACAAGTATAAACTAAATATACCTAATAGTTGTATATTTTAGGGATTTGATTTTTGCAATGCGGTACATCTAATTTGTTACATTTTTTATGTTGCAATATTTGCTACATTTGGCGAATTGATTCAAAGTGATGTATTATTAGAAATCACCTAGATCAATGTTAGATATCATTTTAATGATGTGTATTTTAGAATGATGCAATACAAATGGAATTATTTCATTCTATTGATTGGACTAACTTGGCTTTAGCTAAAGATATGGCTTTTATGATGATGTATTTTAATAAATCATCTACATTTTCCGCTGGATTTTTTAAAGAATTTCGAGCACCGCTGGCGTTAGGAGTTAGTAGACACCTATTTTATAATTGTTTTTTTTTGTTACTTAATTATAAATTTTCAATTGTAGGTGTTTAAATATTCTTATTCAATAATTACATGTCTTTTGCAAGCTCACTGAAACTATTCTTAATTTTATAATAGCATATTGTAAATTGTAGAAATTGATTTTTTTAAATTAACAATATGATTTACTTATGTGGAAAATAAAATTAATCTTAATTTAACTATTTCATATGATTAAATTAAGAATTAAAATGTTATCACTTGAAAAAAATTATTATTGATTCAATTAATATATATTATAAATAAAAGCACTGGATTTTATATGTGTGTATTTATTTATGTAAAAATAGAATATAAAAAATCCTAAAAATATAATATTTGATATTAGTCAAACGCACTTGAAATTAAACAACATAAAACATATATCATTCTTTTTCACATACATGCAAGAATTTTTATGCAAATCTGGAATTTTCAGCAATACAAACATATTATTCAATTTAGTAGAAAAGCAACTAAAATGTAGAAGATGTTCTAATATCCGTAAACACTCAACTAAAATAATAATCTCGTTACTATCATTTAATTGACACTTCTATAATATAGTATTAATTTTGCAAAAATTTACGAATTTATTATCAGTTTCGAAAGGAATTATAGTGGGTACTATTATCAAAACATCGACCATTATAATTTACCCACTTTACAGTTTTATAATTATCTAATAATAAATTAAATAAAGTTAATACTTCCTTCTTTACCAAAATCGTAGAAGGTGGACCAAAAGTAAAATTATTTTCGAAACCTTTTTGCGTTAAAATTCTATAACATACTTTCATCTGCGATCTTATCCCTAATGAATAACACAATTTTTTTCTGTTTCTATTTAAGTTCGAAATTGTTTTAAAATCTTTACGTTTTGCTTCATATCGCATTGAGGATATTCGAATTGGAGTACCGGTCTTTAATATTATGTTTAGATAATGGATTAAAAAATGATGTTTGGATTTTAAATATATTTTAAACAATTTCAAAAACTGACCATTTAAAAGTTTTTTGATCAGGTCTCAAACTATAACATATTAGAATCTCATAACTTTTCAGTGAAATCCAAAAACGCTGGTCTTTTGTGCAGTTGGTGGCTTCTAACCTCGATATCTCAAAAACTGTCCATTTAAAAAAATTTTTGACCAGGGGAACATGTGTTCAGGAGATCATAAATTATAACATATTAAAATTTCAGAAAATTTCAGTCAAGTCCAAAATCACTAGTGTTTTGTGCGAGGTCCTTTATCAAATCATTAATCTATCAGTTCGTCAGTTCATCAATTCGTTGCCAAACATTGTGAGTGAGTACAATTTTGCTTATTACAATCAAGTGCACCAATTAACAATTATTGTGTAACCATAGTAACACAACCAACTACAACTTAATTGGTCGATTTAGATGGTGATACTCTCGACAGGACCACACCGGCCCATTTGTGCTAATAGAAAAATCTACATAAAAGGGAAAACTACAATATATATATAACAATATCCAGGATTTAGAAAGCTTTTTTCGTATATGTGTATATGCAACAATAATCATTTCACGTCGTCATCGAGGAGAAATATTACGCGCGTGTGTTGTGTGTAAGGAAATTGTGCCGGACCCATTTTTTCCTCGCGCCCCAAGTTCTTTTTTTTTCTTGCCGCCTTGTGTGCGCGTCACATATACATAATATATTTCCGGGCGCGCCATTGAACGGCATAAAGGCAAAACGTTCTCCGCATCAACAACAACAACAACAAAAAGCGCGAGAGCAAAAAATAATTTCAATACACAAACAGCATATCAACGCACAACACAAAACACCAATTTGACTTTGTCACGCGGTTTTTTTCGAGCAGGGCAGGTTATCATTATGTGCGACGAGCGCAGTAGTCAACGAAAAAACTTGATAAGCCGGGCTGGGCCGGATTTACTCGCCACGAAACAAAAGAAACAAAAAGTTTTTCAAACACAAAACTTTTCATAGTCGTGCGCTGCTGGAACGACGGGGGTGTGGAAAAAATTAACATTGCGCGCATCATCGATTTTGACCGACATCCAAGAAGTGCCAATTGGGCCGCGTGCAACTGTGACACGATTAAATCACAATTAGTCGTTGTCGCTGGATTAAAATGTGTAATGTTGGTTGCAGACGTTTTAATAAATAAAAAGTCTAATTTATTTAGTGGGCCATATCTTCTTTCAAGATGTATTTCTGGTTGCCTGCCTAGTCAGTTAATTAGCTTATCGGATTTTTAGACTGACATATCATCAGTTCATCAGATTGTCAGTCCATCCGATCGTCAGATCGTTAGTTCATCAGATTATTGTGAAATAAGCAGTTAATTAGTTTATTAGATTGTCAGATGATCAATCGATTAAAACATTAAAACATGAGACGTTCATGAAATTGTCAATTTATCAGTTTATTAAATTTTCTGTTTATCAGATCGTCAATTCATCACTAGGTCAGTTCATCAGATAGTAAGTTTATCCGATGATCAAACTATCAGAGCGTTATTAAATTATCAGATCGCCAATCAGTTCAATTCATCAGATTATTAGCAGATAA
Source organism: Adinopsis sp. GC000173 (assembly GCA_030264715.1). Taxonomy (NCBI): domain Eukaryota; kingdom Metazoa; phylum Arthropoda; class Insecta; order Coleoptera; family Staphylinidae; genus Adinopsis; species Adinopsis sp. GC000173. The sequence continues at coordinate 12,968 of JARJDW010016457.1, read as the reverse complement.
TCAGTTCATCAGTTTGTCACTTCATCAGTCCATTCGATCGTCAGTTCATCAGATTATTGTCAAATAATCAGTCCATTAGTTTATTCGATCAATCAGATTAAAACATCAGTTCATCAGATTGTCCAGCAGATTGCCAGTTGCTTTAATTTTCATGATAATATCAATTTATTTGATTTTCAAATTTTCTGTTAATTAGATCATCAGTTTATCAGATCAGATCAGATCGTCAATTAGTTCATCATTCTGTCAGATGATTAATCGATCAGCCCATCAGATTGTCACATGTCGCTGTGATTCCTCTCCCTCCTTCTCTCCCTCTCTACCAAATACGATTAAATGATAATTAGTCGCCGCCGCTGCCGCTTGGATATATCTTACACGGCCAGACAACAATCATCAATCAAAACGCCACTGTCTGTGCTCGGGCAAAGAAGAAGAAAAATTCACGCACGCATCATCCATCCATCCATCCGTCCATCCATCGTGCGTTGTTAAAAAATGTTCGGGGAAAAGTTGTGCGATTAATTAGCCGCCTCCAAACAATATCAAATTGCCATTCATTCACATCAGAAAAACGTCCCGTTGTCGTCGTCGTCGTCGTCCTCGTCGTCATTTTTCATACACGAACAAACACGTATTTATGGGAGGGATAAAGAAAAATATTCTTTATTTGTGGTTTTTTTCTTTTTCCTACATTTTTTTTCTTTTTGTTTTTGGGTCGTAATTTATTTGTTTTGATGTCGTAAATTCAAATTTGGCGCGCGCTAAATCATTCCATTGGTTAAGGCCTACCTAATTTTGATGCAATAATTTTAACGAATTTAGTGTAGTGTTGGTTGCATAACAATTATTAACAAGGTTAAAACATTCAACATGATGTATTGATGCTTGCCTACATTAAAATAACTAGATTTCATAAAATGTTGAATTATCTTCGGTCCAATTTACTAAATTTAGTTAGAATATAATAAATGTATCATATTTCAGTGCGTGTAATGTTGGTTGCGCAGTTTCAAATTAATAAAAAGCAAAAACAATTTAATCTATGTGATTCCACATGATGTCGTGTTGGTTGCCTACTCTAACACAACCAAATTTTGAATTTGATTTAATGAAATGCGCATTTTTGAATACATAAAACGTGTTTGTTTGCTAAATTATGTCATATGTAAAATTGGTTGCCTGTTTTAAGATAATTTATTTTGTTTTTTGGGTGATTGTGATTTAATAACATATATAAGGTGGAATACCCACATAAAAGGTACAATTTATTTGTTTTGATGTTGTAAATTCAAATTTGGCGCCGCGCTAAATCATTTCATATGTGATATTGGTTGCTTGCATTTACGATTCTTTATTTTGTTCTATTTTGTTTTGTGGGCGCTTACCGCGTTAATGTAGTTGATCAAACTCAATCCGCCGTCCCACGGCTGCTCCTTGTCGCAGCTGACGTTCGAGATTTTCAGCGTGTGCGATTGTTCGAGCGTTTGGAGGCCGATCGAGAAGACGAAAACAGAGTCGTAGATCAGCGCCGCTTCCGCCTGCAATACATATACAGATAGCTATACAAAAAATATAAATTTTACAATTGACAATACAATATCAACAACAACAACAACAACAAGAACAGCGTCGTCGACAAGACATAGAGGAAATGTTACAATATTTCCTGTCGCACAATCGGAGATTGCTTTATGATGGCAGGAACATATATAAAAAGCAAAGTACAATTTATATTCAATTTTACTTTGAATACAGCTCTGTGTTATAAAATAAGTGCACCAATCACAAATTGTTATGTTACCATGACAACGACAATTAACTACACGCTGATTGGACGATTTGATTTAGATATAATGCAAGATTAACTCCACAGGGCTGTACTGACTGCCTAATTTGCTATAAATTTTGTATTTTGTAAAATGTTGCAACAAGACAGAGGAAATGTTAGAATATTTCCTGTCGCACAATCGGAGATTGCTTTATGATGGTAGTAGAATACATGAAAACGAAGCAGAATTTATGCTTTTTATTGAATTTTGTTTTGAATACAGCTCTGTGCTTCACGATAAGTGTACCAATAAAAAATTGTTACGTTACTATGACAACGATAAATAATTACATGCTGATTAGACAATTAACTACACAAGGCTGTACACTGACTTCGTAACTTGCAATAAATTTTATTATAAAATATAGTGAAAAGCCAGAGGAAATGTTAGAAAATTTCCTGTCGCGTAATCGAAGATCGCTTAATGATGGCAGCTCAATAACGAAGTAAAATTTATGTTTTTTATTGTAAATGTATTGATATTATTATATTACCATGACAACGACAATCATCTATACGCTCATTGGCCGATTTGATTTAAATATAATGTAAAATTCAATGCGCAGGACGGCAGCGAGCATTTTTCATATCTGCGATGAATTTCGTTGTAAAATGTACGTTTAATTATAAAATTAAGTAAAATTTTATATATATAGGTGTATATGAAATTATGCCATCGCAAAAAATCTGCTCGAAGCGTTTAAAGCGTGTAAAGAGAGAGCGCGCGCTGGCACGTTTTTATCATCGTATGCTTGATGTGTGCGCGCAAAATGTAATTTAATTTTATCGACACTTTAATGCATCTACAATTAACCTAAATGGCAATAAAAGTAAATTTTCGAGCTGTAATGCAGCAGCCAGCAGCAGCCAGCAGCAGCAACCTGCTCGCTCACCCTCCTCACCTAGTCTCCTAGTAGAACTCAATTTGCTGAGCGTGCGGCAAAAACTATCAATTTAGGAAGTAGCGGCCGCCACCGCTCTTCCAGTACCACCACCACCACCAGCCTTTCGCCCGACTATACAGCACACGCCGTCGTTATGGAAATTTAATGTGTAGTTAAGTCGACATACGTACAAGTTTATTAGGTCATTAGTTTAAGGTGATGAGCGTGGATAATTTAATAAAGCGGCATGCGATGGAATGAAGTGGCGGCGGCAGTGGCGGTGAAAGGGTGGAGATGTGTGAGGAAAAGGATAAACAAACGCACGCATATAGTGAGAGATGCCTATCATGCGAGTGAAAACCGAATCAAAAGTTCTTATCATAACAAATATTATCAAGTTTAATGATTTTTTTCATGTAAAATTGGCTTTTTAATTATACGTGGGCTATCTGAAAAGTTTCACGCTTTTTGGAACATTTTACTTCAATTTTCTATTTTTTGCTATTTTTGTTTTTTCCTATGTTCGTAAGAATGCGAAAATGTGAAAATTCTAAAAAACAACGAAATCCAATCGAAAAGTAGGGAGATATTGAGAAGACCTGTAACTTTTCAGACCGTCCTTGTATTTCCTATTAGTACACTGTATGACTTGAAATGCAATATTGGTTGCATACCATATATAAACAATAAATAACAAAAAAGTAAAATACTTTTACTTCAATTTTCTACGTTTTTTTACATTTTTTCCTCTTTTTTGCTATTTTTGTTTTTCCTATGTTCGAAAGAATGCAAAAATGTGAGAAGTCTAAACAAAAAGCGAAATCCAATCGAAAGGTAGGTAGATATTGAGAAGACCTGTAACTTTACAGACCACCCTTGTATTTCCTAATAGAACACTGTATGACTTGAAATATGCAATATTGGTTGCCTACCATAAATAAACAATAAATAACAAAAAAGTAAAATACTTTATTTGTACGTGTAGTATCATACGATCTGAATAAATTCTTTTAAAGCAAAACAGATGCGTTGCAATTGCCCCTCTCATGATGAACAAACAAACAAACAAAACGACTGTGTCTGTGCCTGTGTCGTTTCATTTGATTCATGCACTTGTTGTTGTTGTAGTTGGCGTTTAGTGTATTGTTGGTTGCATGGATAATTTATGAACATCACGACGACAACACAACACACATACAGTGAATGAACAAAAATGCAAATAGAGTTGCTGCCGCGCGCATGAATTATTATACATATATATCGTGTCGACGCTAGTTAATTAAATTTTTATATATTGCATTATTATTTATAACGTTAAAGTGGTAGCATTGCGCTATTTATGTCATCACAGCAAGCAAGCATAATATATTTTTTTACTAAAAAGTCAACCATTTTTGTACAAAATGGTATACAGGGTGACTCACAAAGTAAAATGTACTGTTGGAATTCTTAAAATACCGATTTTTTTCCTCATTTTATGTTGATTTTGGTTAAGCGTATCAAAAATAGTCATTTTTGGCACTAGTTAAAATTATTTGTATTTTTCGCTGATCTTTACTATTTTTTCATGGTTTTAACTGTTTTTTACTCGAATTTTTCATTAAAGATAGTAAAAAATTGTAAAAACGGGGAATAGTGACCAAAGATATTGAAAACCATGAAAAAAGTTAAAAAAAACAATATATTTCATAATCATGTATTGTTGGTTGCATTATACTAACACAACTTGCAATTCATATTCTACATGTTTTATTCATCACATTTCTTATGACATCTGTATTGTGGGTGGTATCCATAATACAACAATGTTTAACCCAACAAAACTTCAACATAATAATTAACCGCTTTTTCGTGTATGATTAATTAATTTGCATTAAACGCGTTGTTTAATAAAAGCAAAGCGGGCGGTGGTGGCGGCACGAGCGCACATATAATTCATCATTCAGACGAGACATGAGTCGCGTGCGAGCGAACAAAATCCAAAATATATACTCCCCAACACACAATACAACATAACACGACAACAACTTGATCCCCTAGCGTGCCTGCCTCGCGCAAAATACATAAATCGTATATAATATACGCAAATTGAAAGTGAAAATCTGACGGCTGGACTGATTCAGTCCATAAAATTAATAATTTGTGAGTTTGTCAAATAATTGGTTTATTAAATGTTAAGATTAGTCCATCAGATTGTCAGTTCATCAGATCAGTCCATCAGTTTTTCAGATTTGTCAGTTTATTAGAATACCAGATTGTGAGCACATCAGTTTATTAGATTATCAGATCAATCTTTCACTTTCTTAGATCGTCAGTCAATTCATTTGTCAATTTATTAAAATTTCAAACGGTTAGTACATCAATTCATCAGATAGTCAGTCATTCGGTTTTTCAGATCGTCAGTCAATTAAATTGACAATGTTGTAATAATGTCAGTTTATCAAATCGTCAAATCATAAGTATATCAGTTCTTCAGATCTTCAGTCCATTAGCGTAATAATTCCTTAATTTATCAGTTAGTTAATACATGTATCATAAAGTCAGATTGTCATTTTATCAGTTCATCAGATTAGTTTTTCAGATCATGCAAAATACTCCCCCTCAAACAATACGACAACAACTTGCCTTGCGCGCAAATACATAAATCGTACGTAAATTGAAAGTGCAAACACACAAATCAAGGTCGTCAGACAGAGCGCAACCCAAATATCGTCTAGTCTGATTGATTGATTGGGCGCAATAATGAAATTTTACGAATGACCGCCCGCCAACCGCCCGCCGACCGCCCGCTGTGAATCAATCATTCGCAAAACTATAAATCGATTATATCAGAGATAAATATACATACGAACGATGGACGTATATGTTGGTGTGATCGATTTGTCGCCATCGTCGTCATTGTCGTTGTGCTGTGCCGCCGATAATTTACCGTTCGATGATTAATTGCGCTTTGGCACATATGTGTGTGTATGCGCGCGTCCGATTCATTGCATTCGGTGCTGCCATGTCGATGTACGAGGGGTGTTTGATAAGTCCCAAATATCATCAAAATTTCATTTCATTTTTTGCATTTTTTGACAATACAGTAGAAAAACTACCCTCATATTTTTAACATTTTCTTAATGTTTTTCGCGTTGAAAATACATGTAATTTTTGGACCATCCTCGTTGAATTTGTTAATGAGTGCGTTGATTAGGCAGCAACAAGTACACGCAAAGGTATGAAAAATTCCAACCACCCCGGCAGTGGTACGCTTTTGTTTTGTTTGCCGAATTTGTTTTGTGCGGTTGTTTTTTTTGTTTATGTATGTTGTGCGCGGGCTTGTTGTAATAAATTAGATTTTCGGAGCAGCGGAGTCGAGTTTGGTGGCAGGGCAACGAGTTACGAGTTTATACCACCTACTACCTTTGCAAACGGAAGTTGCGCCGGTGCGGCTGCTAGAGCTCCACTCCGCACCTTGTTGTTGCATTTTCATTTCGTGCAATTAGCGTACGGACGGGGGTGAAAATGCGACCGGTGAATGTTAATGCCATGCCATGTTAGCGTTTTTAAATGCTGAATTTATTTTGCGAACAAGCAAAATTTAATTTATTGCAAAAAGAAGTAGGCTTGACGTGTATATCTTGTTGCATACCATTAAAGATAAAATTACATTATTATAAAAGAGTATTAAATACCGATACTTTTAGTCATAACTTAATTAAAATTAACTTAAAATGTGATTATTTAATTAAATTTCTTTATTGGTGTGCATTGTTGGTTGCCTATCACACAAACAATATAAAAATGAATAAAAACCGAATTATTTGCTTTAGATTCAAATCTGATTAATTAATATTATTCTATAATAATATTTAAATTAATAGTTACAATAATTTTGATTAATTTTATAGCAATAGTTAATAGAAAATGACAAAAAGTGGTTCAAATATGGAATAATTGTAGTTGTGTATTGTTGGTTGCTTCCTACAATTTATTAACATTATTTTTAATGTGAAATTACAAATATTTGATTAAATGTGCTACTTATTAAGAAAAATTAACAAAAATTGCAACAAGAAAACCGCAATTTTCTCCATTTTATTTTATTTTTCAATCATTCGCAGTAAATTGCAGTGTTGTCTTCGTCCCCATTTTCTTTTTTGTTTTAGAAAATACGTGCAATTCCCCCCCGGTTAGTTAGCTATACTATATACCATATATCCATACCTGGATGCAATAACAATAGTTGTAAAATTACTAATTCCCCGTGCATTTTCCACAGCGAGAGAATAGAAATGTAATTAATACAGCAACAACAACAACAACAAAAAACGAGCTGGATGGTAGACGGCATACTACACGCGCGTCGCTTTGATTTACAACGTGTGCATGGAATAATTGCCGCACCCGCACTGTATAGTTTAAAAATTATTAACTTAACTCGCCGTTTTCTTTACATGCATGCACAAACCGTCAGATTGATTTATAGCGCGACTCCCAAAAAAAGCGCACATACACAAAATGTTATGCAATTCTTTTCTCGCTCGCGTTGTATGCGTAAGGTGGTGTATGGTGGAGGCGCCGCACACCGGGCGAAAAAAAAACGCTGGCAAAATGGGAATTGGGTGGTGAGGGAAAAGAATAGTGAAGCGGTTTGTATTCAGCCAGTGCGGCCACGTAGACCTTTTATTCCAACCCGAAACCTCCTCCCGCCGCGCCCGTCCGAAAAAAGAGCGTCTTTTATGTGTCATGTATGTAACGTTTCTATTATCATTTTCTCTTCGCTCCCAAACCTGCAATTTTTATTAATACCACCGTTTGATTCCAATTGATTTTTTACCTCTATGTCTTTTTCGTCTTTCATAGGGATACATTAAATTTTATCGCTGTGGCTTATCAGTCGGGGCAAAACGATGCGGTAAATTAATAATAATGTTTGCTTTTTTCAACCGTGGTGTCGTTATTTGTTCTACTTGCATGCAATAAAAGTTGCCTAAATCGTACAAATATTCGTTGTAGAAACATTAGTTGTAAGTAAGGCATTAGATCGTCAAACAGTTTGATCAATAATTTGTTGAATGATTTTATCAATTTCTAAGTTTATTAGATCGTCAATCTATCAAATCAGATTGTTAAACAATACGTTAGTTATCATCAGATTGCCAATTCATCAGAATGTAAGTGCGTCAGATTGATAGATTTTCAAATAGTCTGATTATCGTTAGTCCATCAGATAGTAATTTTTCGTTCATTCGATTGTCAGTCCATCAGATCAGTTTATCAGATCGTTAATATCACTCCGTTAAATTGATAGCTTGTCAAATGAATTATACAATTTGTTACATTATAAGTCCATCAAATCAATTCATCAGATCGTTAATGTCAGTCCGTCAGATCGCCAATCTTTAGAAATATCAATCCGTCAGATTGATAGCTTGTCAAATCGTCTTATAGGATCGTCAGTCTATCAGATCGTCAATATTAGTCCGTCTGATCTCTAATCCGTAAGAATATCAGTCCGTCAGATCGATAACTTGTCAAATCAATTTATTATATCGTCAAGCTATTACATGATAATTTTTAAATTCAGCAAATCGTCAATTCATGCGACCTTTAATTCATTAGACTGTAACTCTGTCCAATTGATTATCTATCAGCTAGTCAAACCATCACTTTATCAGATCAGAAATCAATAAATGAAAAAACAAATTATGATTTAGGCAACTCGTCTATCACTAATTTAGCTTGTTGGCTGACCTGAATGTGCGTCGAATTAAAAGCGGGCATCGTTGCCGGACTCGGTTGAAATCGCGACATATCGCGCAGCATCTCCTGCACGGCGAGATCGTCGACGTCAACGATCCGAAACGCCGTCATATTAACAAAGTTGTACTTAAAGTCCTCCAGATCGAACGTTTCGATGTCGAACGTGGTGAACAGGTAGTGATACTTGTAGTCGTTCATCTGCAGTTGCAAAATCTACAAACAAACAAAAACAAATGAAAGTAATGTATTGCATTGTTACGTATATCGTCGTACGCCTTTGAGGAAGTGATGCATGTTGGTCGGCTTCGTATCGATGACGATATTGTGGATCTCCTTGCTCTTGATTTCCTTCAGTACGGCCCGATACGTGTCGGGATCGGCTTGCCGAATGTGGATTTCGAGGTCGCGGTTGTGTGGTGAACGTACCAACTCGCGCAACTTGATCAAACCTACAATAAAATGAATTCATTATATCATCAGTCCATCAGTTCTTTTGATCGTCAGTTCATCAGTTCTTCAGATCGTCAGTCCATCAGATCTTTAAATGATCAGTCAATTAAATTGTTAATTTGTCAAATTGCCATTTTATTAGTTCATCAGATTGTCAGTTAGTCAGTTCTTCAAATCGTCAGTACATCAATTTGTCAGTTTATTAGTTGGTAGAAACGTAAGATCATCAGTCCGTCAGTTCATCAGATGGTCAGATCAGTTTTTCAGATCATCAATTCATTACGGCGAATAGTCAGTTTATCAGTCTATCCGTTCATCAGTCCATCACGTTTCCATAAACTCTATATACCGTAGTCCTCCTCGTAGATGATCGCCACGCGTGTCCAATTGAGAAACGACATCACGTCCTGAAAGGCGGCGTTGAGCAGATGCTGCGCCGGATACAGATTGATCGAGAATTCGCGCACGTCCGAATCGAGATCGAGCCGCGCTTCTAGATGCGGTATGTCGAGCGCGTCGCATATCGAATGGATGTGCGAGCCGAGCATCGGATCGGACGGCCCGAACACCGCTTGCACGCCGAAACGCACTTGATTGCATGCTGAAACAAAACGGCATTTTACCAGTATTCTTGGTTGCATAATTTTGAGTGTTTGAATCATTTTTCAGATTATATTTCGCGCGTTTAATCTACTCCCAAATTGATCGTTACAGCATAATTGGTTGCATATAATTAAACTATAAAAGATCTCTATGAATAAAAGTCTAATTCTACCCCTATGTGCCTGTCTAAGTACAATTTAAAATTAATTAATCTAGTACAATATTGCTTAAATTTAAACTTCTACTAAATTTTTATTTTAAATAAATTAAGCAATATTATATTACAAACAATTTAAATTTGGCGCGCTCAATCTACTCCGGCGAACTCCTCGACCTTTGCAACATTGTTGGTTGCATATATATTATTATGTCCCATTTCGAAGTGCGGTGAATTTTAATGTACCACCAAACACGCCTCCCTCCGCACATTCACCATTGCGATGGAGAGAAAAATGTTCGCTCCAATTATAATTAACCAAATTCATGCGACGCGGCGACACAAAAACTTGACTTGAAATTTACATTTCGCCTACGAAAACACCAACAAACAACAACAAAACAGTAAATGGCAAAGTTTCCAAAACATTATACTTGGATGTTTTAATTATTAGAAATTGGATATTGCGTGGCGTCGTCGTCGTCGGCAAAACGCAAATTGTAATTAAAATTGACATGCGAAGTTTGCAGAAAGTGTAGATGTGATATAGATATGTGTGTCGCCAGCAATTTATTGCACTCGTCTAGTAGAAAAATCTACTGTGTTTTGAAGTATTGCTCGTGGTATATAATCACTAAGTAGAAATTTAAATAACAATTTTATGATTAATTTTATTGCACATTTAGACAATTTAATGAAAATTACAACCCCTTTTAGATTTATAAAAGAAAGTATTAAATTGTAGCATGAGACAATATTACAATAATAATTTTAAATTTCGCGCGATTAATCTACTCGCGTATCGACTTTTGAAGTAATGTTGGTTGCATACAATTACCAATATTACTTTAAAACCCGATATGGGACTAGATTAATAGCGCGAAATTTGAATTGAATTGCATACAATCACCATATATAAATCGTCGTCACTAAAACGCAAATCGTAATTAAAATTGACATGCAAAGTTTGCAGAAAGTGTAGATGGATATAGATATGTGTGTCGCCAGCACTTTATCGCACAAGCGTCATCATGAAATGCGACGTCGGCGTCGTTTGCCAAGTCAAACCAAAAAAAATAATGCCTTTTTAAAATCGATCAATTCGGATTAAATTGTTTGTTTGTTTGCTTGCTGCTTGCTGTGCTGTGTGTTGTTATTCAGGTATGATAATTCCGGCGTGCAAGATGAAGCAGAGCACCATCGTCGTCGGCGGCAGCATTTTGTTGGAGATGCTCCAAGAGAATCCGACAACAACAAACAATTTCGTCCGGTGCCAAAAAAGCAAAAAAATAGCAAAAGAGAGAAAATCCCATTTCGCCGATAAGCTCGCGTTTTCCATCGCGATAACTCAGCGGCGCATCATTGTTTGCATAATATTTATGACGTGAATGTAAGATTATTCATATGCGCCTCCACCCCCAAATTAACTAACTTTTATTTTTTTCCAGTGTTGTTTTTCGCTTGTGGGTGTCGTCGGTGTGTAATTTTCATGCGCGCCGATAGTTGCTGGCTGCCAGCCAGCGTGCACTTACAACATCGTCGCAAAGTTTTCGTGTGTTTGTGTTGAAGGCGGAGGCGGCGGCGACGGCGAGGTGGTGTGGCAGGCAAAACGCTCTCTAAACTAAAGTGTGCGGAATTATGTTCGTGTGTCTAGGCACATACACACAAACAGATAGAAAGTCGATCGTGTATGCATGCACACAAGAAGCAAAAAAACGCGGTTAATGCATTTCATCGATTTGGCATCGCTCAGATGCGGCGCGGGATTGCAATAACAATTTTGCGCGGGATTTTAACGAAAAGCACAATCTGCTTGGGAGTTTATCAAGAGATAGTATCGGATTTTATATAGTGAGACAAGGCAACATAATTTTTTTAAATCTACTCCCCATATAAAGTTTTTAGGTATGCTTTGTTGCATAGAACTGTGTAATGCAAAGCAAAATAACAATTTATTGAATAATTACTATTTGTTCTGTTAAATTTTGCTAGAAATATTAAGGAAACGAAATATGCTTGAGATTTAGGAAGAAAAACAGCAACTTAATAATAAAAAATTAAATTTCGCGCTATTAATCTACTCCTATATCGGGTTTTCAAGTAATGGTGGTTGCATACAATCACCAGCAAAATAACAGTTTTGTTATTATCAATAATTTATTGAATAATTATTACTTCTTTTGTTCAATTTTGCTAGAAATATTAAGAAAACGAAATATGCTTAAGATTTAGAAAGAAAAACATACATTATAATAAACATTTAAATTTCGCGCTATTAATCTACTCCTATATCGGGTTTTGAAGTAATGTTGGTTGCATACAATCACTAAGCAGAAATTAAAGCAATAATTTCTGATGAATTTCTAGTGAAAAATGAGCTGTAAATTTATTAATTTTTATGAAAACTACAATTAGTATAACATTTATTTAGCTAAAAAGGAGCAAATGTAGCATTTGCCGGCGCATTCACCAAATTTATGCATGAAAATCGTGTTCACATTCCAAATATAGTTCGCTAATAATTATCAACCGGCCGATTAGGCAACGCACGCGCCCACTAATCGCGTTATGATTAATTGATGGGCAGCAGCGTGGACGTGCGTACGTGTGCGTGCGTGCCGCCCGGAATTAGATTAATGCATAGGCCGGATATAAGAAATTGTAGCAGCGGTAAAGACGATATAGACTCTGTACAAGCGGGTGATAAAGAAACAAAAAGATAAAAAAAAGCAAAAAAGCGAGAAGCGCGCGCGTGGCACATCTCGTCGTCGACGTCGTCGTGCAGAGTATAGCAGTGGAGGAGAGCAAGCACATCCTAATCCGCTTAAGCGATAAACTTTATCCGCACCAATTTAATTGATTGATGTAGTAAGTAAGCGCGCGCGCGAGCCGACAAGAAGAGAAGAAGACAGGGAAAAAATGGAACGTGCGGTGTTTTATTAATTCTTATCGCAAAACGACGCAAAGCCATGATATAGTAATTGTTTTTCTATAGTATTTGTGATTTTTTTGGCGAAATCGATTAATCAATCTGTCATGTGCGATTTTATATATCACTATTCGGATTTTGTTCGATTTTTCTAGCAAAGAAACGTATAACTTGTTTATATAATATGTTATTAACCCTTTAGGGACGGGTGACATCAATAGGCGTTCTGATAAATTTACTTGTTTTTGTAAGCCGAAAACTGAAAATTAACACTGCAGATATGTTGAGAAAGCATTATTTAGTTATATTAGTGTGCGTTTGTGCACCGAATGTTGATATATTTGATATTTCTTTGTGTTACGTCTT
>JARJDW010016455.1:0-10843 GCA_030264715.1 Adinopsis sp. GC000173 | reverse complement strand
GCAAGTTTGGAAACTCTCCAGACGATCGCTTAAAAAATAACCCCGAAAAAGGGCATTTAAACGGTATTTATATGTTATTGATAACATTTTAGGCTTATCAATTTAATTTACTTTTATAAAATATGGATGTTGCAAATAAATTAAATATAATTCTAAAAATGGTTGATCTTTTTGTGAATAAATGCTTGTAGAACGTAACGAGCAAAAGACAATTTGGTTTTATGATACAGATATCTGACTTTTCCATTACAAACTATCACCAACCTCTGAAAGATGTGTAGGTATTTAAATTATATGTTGTAGTTGCTAATAATAAAACTATTGTACCCGTAGGTATGTAAAAAGATTAAAATTTATTTGGTTTATCATTTTAATTTACTTTTATAAAATACGGATATTAAAAACAAATTTGATATAATTGTAAAAATGATTCTTTTTTGCCAAATTAACGGTTGTAAAACATAAGGAGCAAACGACAACTTGGTTTATCGATCACAAATTGTGGCAATCCTCAGAAAAAGTGTATTTAAAAAAGTCATGGCGTAATTATCCGTTGTATTTACTAATAATAAAAATTGACATATTTATTGATAATTATTTATTATATTATATTATTGCTTTGAAGATAACTGACTGATCGAAACACGTTAACTAGTTATTTTTGATAAAAAACCGACTAAAAGTAAATTGATAATATTGTTACATGATATACAAAGTGATCGCAACAAAATACTTTCAATTTTTACATTTTCTTCTTCTCAAATACCTTAAAATTGACTCTTAATTAACGATAAAAATTAAACCTATAAGTTCCTATAAAATTCCTAAACATCCTAAAAATTTGCCACCATAAGTATTAGCTATAAAATCCATTTAAGGTTTCTTTTATGATATAATTTTTCGAGTTTCTTCCATCTTGCATCACAATATTTATATGTACAATTAAGACGAATATTTACATTAGGTAATTAGCGTGCATCTCTTGGTAAATATAACCACAACATTTGCCAAAATAGTAATAACATAAGCAATAACATTTAATATAAGAGTAGAGTGCTGCATATATGTGGCGATTAATTATTCCAGAGACTTCATTCATTTTTATAGCTTTTAATCTTGTTTTACATAACCAATAAATCAGATTTACATTATCAGTAAGTATATGTTTAATTAATGCTTTTGACGCGGCGACTATTATATGACACAAAAATCAATGGCGTGTATAAATCTCTCTCATACAATTTGAAATTTAATAAAGCGCAGATTCCATCATCGCTTTGGATAATATCAAAATTCTTTATGATAACTAATGTCATCTTGTTACGAAGAATAAACATTTTTTCTCCTTGTTATTATTAAACGTATTTTAAAGTTCTGTTGGAAGTTTGCGCTGACATGAATGCCACTTTTGTACTCAATTTACTTAACTCCATAACTTCCTAAATTACGTTTCGTATTACCTACTTCAAAAATTAGATAGACGAGCTTCATATATATAAAATGATATCTACGTCCATTGTTTAATAATGGCTAATCTTTATAAACGATTCATAAAATGTTGGAAATGATAAAGTATAATAACTACAATACACTATTTTTTAATTATTTACATTTGTAAAAACGCCGACAGTTTGCAGATTAGCAGCATTCACGTGTTTTTACGAGCACTATTAAAATTGTTTTACATTTTACGATCATGATTTCATCTAATAAATAAAATTATATCAAATTTAATCCAATTAAGCCGCATTAAATATTTGTTGTTAACAATCGATAATAAATTATTAAATATGTTTTTCGTCAAGTATCAGCATTCGAATACAAAATTACTAGAAGTAATACTATAGCATGTTAATACACTAAACGAGTAATTTCCAATTTTTATTTTTCATTTAGTCCACGGCACGTGTAACCACCCAAATTTTATAAATATTAAGTGTATCACAAAGTATGCAGTCTGAATATACCATAAAAATTAGAAAAAATCGAACAAGATTCAAAAATTTTAACGTTTGTGCAATGAAGCAAGAAATTTGAATCTTTATAAACGATTCATAAAATGTTGCAAATGATAAAGTATAATAACTACAATACACTATTTTTTAATTATTTACATTTGTAAAAATTCCGACAGTTTGCAGATTTGCAACATTTACGTGTTTTTAGGAGCACTATTAAAATTGTTTTACATCTTACGATCATGATTTTATCTAATAAATAAAATTATATCAAATTTAATTCAATTAAGCCGCGTTAAATATTTGTTGTTAACGATCGATAATGAATTATTAAATATGTTTTTCGTCAAGTTTTAGCATTCGAATAAAAAATTCTTATATAAAATTAATGGACTTTTTATGGCTCGATCCTGGAAAAAAGAATAATTTATGATGAAATAAAACCAGGCTTGAACGACTTATTTTTCAAACACTAAATTTAGATGAATTAAATAATGTGTTTTACAATTTAGCGCAAAATGAAGGAAATTAATAAATCTTGTGATTTATTATTTGTCGAAATTGCGCGTTAATTTTATGTTTCAGCAAGTTGTAATTAATTTAATTTGCTAATCATTGCAATGATTTATTTCTATTATATAATTATATACTTACTATAAACATAATGAAACGTTTATAAATACATTAGAAAATTAGTTTGACATACATCTTTATCTCCAGACCTGCAGATTGATTTCAAAAGTGGAATATTGAACGGGTAATTATAAATTACAAAACAAGACATATACCTACCTACCTACGTAGATTTATTTCAAGGTAAAACTTTTCTAATTAAATTACCACCAAAAACTTGAATCAAAATGTTGTACGAAAACGAAATTTAAATATTGAATCTGTCTATTTTAATTAATAAAACCAAATGGATGGATTTTAAATTTAAGTCGTAATAAAGTTTTACTTATTTTGTGTGTGTGTGGTAAAATTGTAAGGCTTCAATAATATAGAGATGAACATCCTGTTGTTTCCAAAACTTATTTTAGTTTGGGAACAAGTTATAGGAATTTAAGCGCAATTATCATAATAGATTTCAAGTTTGCCAATTTCCCTTTGATAAATGTAGCAATGACAAATTTCCTTTTACCCAATAATTCTGAATAATTTTCAATTTGATTCGTCATTTCTACAAATCTTCTATATTATACGATCAAAATAAAGTTTACATAGAAACTTTTTTATAATTCCTTAACGAAATGTGTGATTCAAGAAACGATGAAAGGTCTTAGAGATTTAATTAAATTATTTTGTTTTAACTCTTCATAAAATAATGGTCGCTTTATCAGAAATTAACGCTGGTAGGAGTGTTGTTGTTTTACAGTAGATAATGAAAATATTCCAATGTGTGATTTAAAAAACGATAAAAAGGCATAGAGATAATTTTTTGAAAAAATATTTTAATTTAACCATCCATGAAATAATGGTTGCTTTTTGGGAAAATAACGCTGGTAGGAGTATTGCAGTGTATGTATATAAATAAAAATTGAAGAATGTCGACATTCACCGAAAAATGAAATGAACTAACCGAACATGAGTTAACCTTAACTTCAAATACTATATTTTACTAACTAATTAAATTGTTTGCTTGCTGTATACTACTAATAAATCATCTCTTATTTGACATAAATGTTATTTTTTGAAACGCATTATAATTCTAACAGAATCGGAAAGAATTTAATCTTTTTTTATATAAGAAAACCTCTTTGTTACATATTTTCTACACAGTCCTGCATCACAACAACGGTCTCAGAAATACTTTTATTCAACAATCACCGCCAGTTTTCGGGGAAATGTTGACATTTGACAGTGCAAGTCATATATAAGATTATTTAACAAATTTTTTTATTTACGTCCAGGGTCTATGTTCTCAACACTTTCTAGTAAATGTCAGTATTCTCCAATTTTATGTCTTATACATACCTATTTGTAAAATAGTTTTATTTAACATAATGGATCATTTTATTATAAAACAAAGCAAATAAATAATTAAAAACTATAAAAATCAAGAATTAATGCTCATATGTTTAAGTTTTAGTTTATTTTTTAGTGCAGTGGCTTCTAAATTGTGAGACACATCTCCCTAAAATGGCACAAGATCATTATAAAGAGGGTGTGAAATTGTATTAGGAAACAATCATAAATTATGCAGTTTTTGTAATTCCATAGAAATCAGCAAAAGTCAGAGTGAAATTCAAATTTCTTGATTTATTTTATTCAAGAAACATTAAAATTTTTGAATTTTGTACGATTTTCGCATTATTTCTATGATATTATGAGAAACTTTGTGAGACGTTTCATATTTATAAAATTTGGGTAGTTACATGTGTCGAAGAGGGACACAACTATTATTTCATAACAAAAAGGACACTTAAATTTAGTAAAAACATTGGAAACCACAGTTAAATTAAACTGCATTATTTAAGGAACAAAAGTATATTACTATAACTCGAAAATGTTATTTTATAAGTTTTAAATAAATTACATTCCATAACGTGACATTAAAGTTATTTAATAAATTAATTCTATTTGATATTTGTCAGCCAATTTGTATTTTATTCCTCACAACAAAAACATTTCTATTGTATATAAAGAAGTAAATTTTAATAAAAACAATTTACATTTAAATATGTGAGAATATAATTCAACTTAATTCAATTTAACAATAAAAACTGGCATTATATTTATTTAACCTGATGTAATTTAAAAAACATTATTATAACATTTTTGTCATATGTTGTTGGGTAATTAAAGCGGCTGTTTAATTATTAAATACGGCATGCAAAGCGAATAGTAAATGTATAGTTTCAACAAACATTGTGCTGGCATAGAAAAAATATATATGGGAAGCAACAATTAAATTGATCAACCATAAAATTTACTTTTAATTAATTCTTTCTGTGCAATTTCTATGATCCAAAACAACACGCCACAGATTCCATTGAAAACTTAATTAATTAAAAATATCATGCACATAAAATCTCACAAAAGTATTTTTCATTAGCATGAAAAAAATCTTTTGATTCCGTTAATTTGCAACGCGGGCGGCCAGTGCAAAAAAAAGAGGAGGAAGGAAAATGCGGTGCAGCAGGCAAAAATGCATGTGAAATTATTTAACACTAATGGGAATACTCGCGTTTTTATTTAAACGCTAAAACTATGAAATTGATTTAATTATACATAGAAAATGTTGTACTATATTAATTTTAGCAATTAGAATTATTACTGGCATATTAATAAAACATTGTAATTAAATATGTAAAAAGTTATTACACGCAATAAAATTTAATACTTAGCTAAATAGTTTTTGTACGAATAAAATGATTTTAAAATCAATTTAAATGAAAAATGAAAGTGTATAATTCTGTGAAATTAATAGATAAATATTTTATTTATTTAAATTTATTGGAATCAAATATTTTCTTTAATTACTGAAGTAAAATGTTTCTAACATATTTTAACTCCAAGTAATTGTTAGTAAAGCAAAACTAGCATATAATTTAATACTTTAATAGTTTTTGCACGAATAAAAATGATTTAAAAATCAATTTAAATGAAAAATAAAAGTGTATAATTTTGTGAAATTAGTAGATAAATATTTTAACTGATTTAAGTTTATTGCAATTAAATATTTTATTTTATTACGCAAGTAAAATATTTCTTAAATTGCTAGTAAAGCAAAGCCAGCAAATGCATACTCATCTCCCAGCTTAATGAAAATTCTAAACCACAACAAACGTTAAATTTTCACTATCAATTTTTTTCTTCTTCGTATTTTATGAGCTTCTCGAGGCGAAATTTCCTTGCGGTATATAATTCAAAAAAATTCCTTTAAAGAATGGAAAAGATTAAGTTTAAAAGGAAGAAGAAAAAAACCAGATTATTTCTATAAATTTTATTGAGGAATTGTTAGAAATATTTCATTATATTTTGAACGTTTGTAAAGAACATCAAAAATCAAGTTTACAGTTAAGTTTCATTAATAAAAATATTATAATTGGTGTACTTTATTATTATTTTTAATTTAAACACAGCACATTTTAAGGGCGTTTATTTTCTGAATAAAAATAACTGTTAATTTTAAAATTTTTGAACAAAAATTTGTCTGCAGAATTGTTTCTCGACTCACACCTTTCAAATAATATAAAAAATCTCTTTCATGCATTAAACTCTTATAATATCAGTTTGTTGATGTTTAAAATTATCTTAAAAAGTGCAAATCGATGGCTCTATTAACAAAAATTTAAGAGTATGTGCAAACAGTAATGCAATGCTTTTCTTTCATAGCCTATGCCTAAAATTATTTAAATATGAACTTAAATCGGAAAAATTTTATGAATTCTTGAGTGCCTAATTAAATAAACAAAAATAAAAGTAAGATATATGACACAAACAATTTGATATTGATTTGTTCAAATATTTTAATCCAAAATTTTGCTCATACTCATTTTTAATAGATAAATTTTACTATTAATATAATAAATAATAAACCAAATAGTAAAGGGACTATTTAGGAATGAACTTTAATTAATTGACTTTATTTACAATTTATTAGATCTGCTCGAATTTATTAATTTGCATATTTAAAATGATATTTTACGTCAACCGGGTTTAATAAAAACATTAAAATAAATTGTTTCAGTGTTGTGCTTTATTTTGCGCACCGACGACTAATCAATACGCAGTTTTGTTTAATTTAGAAAGGTTTAGTTTAATACATTTGCATGGCAAATAATATAAAACATCAAAAATGCTGTTTATTCAATTTAACATCCTGACATTTTGTCCCTTAATTAGTAAGCTGCTCCTCAGAGACCGACATCCATAAGTTTATTCTGTATTTTATTACATGATTATATTTTCTCTCCAGCTAATCAAATTAATAATCCAAACCGAATTTAAATAAATTTAAATAAATAATGTTAATGATACTGTAAAAAAATCATTATGTTCATTGCATCCAGTTAGAGAAGGAATGTTTATACATTTTTTACACGTACCAAATCAAAGATTCTAGTGAGTTTTGAATAGAAAATTTATTCAATTTGGTTTTACACCCTTTAAACTCACATTTTCAAGTTAATTTAAATATTCGGAAACTTGTTGAACATTATTTACTTTCACATAAATACAATATTCATCTACAATATCGCGCGCGGTCTTATATTTCATATAATAATATGAAATCTGTTTAAAATTTGTTGTTGCTCATCTCAATCTCGATCAAAGTTAATTTTAATATATACCAAACACACGCATGCATGCATTAACCGTCAAATGCATAAAACCAAAAATTAATTACACTCCGTGTGTGTGTGTGTGTGCTTTTATATACAAAAAATGATTATTAAAATAAAATTTAATTAACAGACGCGGTGTGTTTTCCAAGCATGCCTACTATACGTTTCATAATTCGCTCGATTATTATTTTATTATTGTGCGTTTATTTTGTCGGGCTAATGAAATATACAAACTTAATTTGCGTTTAATTGCTTATTTGAAGCCGAAAGTAAGGAAAGAATCAAATAGCGATATTTGGTATGTGTGTAGCAGTGGCGTAACTAGTGGTGTTCAACATATTCTTTTAAATAGTAAATAAATTAAGTATATTATGTATTGTTTTCGATTCTTTTTTAATGAAGCATTTTTCACTGTTTTTCAATCATTTTTCGATGAATTTCACTGTTTTTGATCATTTTTTGATTAATGTCACTGTTTTTCCATCATTTTTCAATGAACTTTAGCATTTTTTTACTGTTTTTTCATAATTTTTTTTGATGAATTTTAGAATTTTTCACCGTTTTTCATTATATTTCGATGAATTTTAGCATTTTTCACTATTTTTTTAATCATTTTTCGATGAATTTCACTGCTTTCCATCATTTTTCGTTGAATTTTAGCATTTTTCACTATTTTTATAATTTTTAGATGAATTTTAACAGTTTTCACTCTTTTTTATAATTTTTCGATAAATATCAATGTTTTTTCAAAATTTTTTAATGAAATTTAGCATTTTCACTGTTTTTATCATTTATCATTTTTTCATCACAAATTATATAGAAAAATATCTTCTTAATGTAAAAATGTTTCCATTCAGCAAGAAATATCAATAATTTGTCTATTTTCAGAATGAACTAATTTTGCGACACCGACAAGGAATACCGGAGTACAGAAATAACATACTATATAATGAAGAAAGTTGAGAATCGCTGTTTCAGAACAACATTTATGTCCTATTTGTTATGTTATATATTACTCATTTGACACTAATTTATATGTAGATAATATACTTATTAAGGGTGGCCAATTTAGAAATTGAAAAAATATTTTTTCTACATATTCTTATATCAAAATGGCATTTAATTTATACACTATTTTAAATCAAATGGTTTCTTTTAAAATTATTGACTTGCAATAATTTTGCAAAAGTAATCAGAGTCCCGGCTTAAAACCTACAACAGAAACCAAATACATACTCAATAGTTACGCCACTGACGTGTATGTATATATAGTTAGATATCTGATACGTTTTTTTTCTGCTGTATAAGTTACCTAAGTAAATACCTTAATATCCGAGACATTTTGTCCAATTTCAGCAAAGCTCTTTCCTTAAAAGTATGTGAGATTCCTATTCTGATAATCGATATCTTCAACACTCGGCAGAATATTGTAATTTTATGCCTATTATCGCCTCCAACATGTTTTATTTGGATAAACGAAAGTGTACTTAAGATAAATTAGATCCTTTTTATTTTCTTTCATTCCTTCCACGTGTGAGTGTGTATTTGCAAAAAAGCGAAACTGTGTGTGTGTGTAACTTTACATGTTTAACATGTTAAAATAGCAGTAAACAACTTATTGATTTTAAATCGCACGGCGAGTGGATAAAATTTTTCAATCGGTCATTGACCGTTTGGGGAAAATTTCCATAAAAAAAATCTTAGCAACTCATTTTTGATTAGAAAGCATCCCCGTATTTCCCTCTTGTATCTTGTATCTGCTTGATGTAGGCAAATATTATTGGATTTACTTAAATAAATTTCTCAATCAATTTTGCACAAAATCGGATAGAATTTTGTGAAACGCTACTGCATCGCTGAAATTATAGTTTACCCATTTTATTCGAAGCACATTTAATTAGATTTCGAGAAAGTCAATTAGAATGTGATGTGCACACACACACTATACTACCTACGCATATCAAAAACATAATCGTAAATATAAAAATTTAATAACCGAATACATATACCTACGTATGTTTCAACCGGATAAAACTCAACATTTTTCTCTGTTTTTCGTTATTTTTCGATAAATTTCACTGTTTTTTATGACTCTTCGATTAATTTCACTGTGTTTCAATCATTTCTCGACTAATTTTATCATTTTCACTGTTTTTAATGATTTTCTTTATAAATTTTGGCATTTTCACTGCTTTTTCATCATTTTTCTATGAATTTTAACATTTTCACTATTTTTACCAATTTTCATTTTTTCATCACAAATTAAATAATGAAATCTCTTTTTAATATTAAAATATCTACATTTAGCAAGAAATAACAATATAAATATTTTTTTCCATCAATTTTGCACAAAATCGGATAGAATTTTGTGAAGCGCCGCTGCATCGCTGAATTTATGGTTTACCCATTTTATTCGAAGCGCATTTAATTAGATTTCGAGTAAGTCAATCAGAATGTGATATGCACACACACACACTATACTACCTACGCCTATCAAAAACGTAATCGTAAATATAAAAATTTAATAACCGAATACATACATATACGTATTATTCAACCGGATGAAATTCAACACGCAATAGTAATTAACAACTAAGAAGTGTAAAAGGTAATTTGCCATCATCATAGTCATTATCATCATCGCATTCAAATCTCTCTTGATATGAAAAGGGTGTGCATATATAGATATCAAGCGGCAATTAAAACAATAGTGCTTTAATTCAACCATTAGCACATGATATTCAAACGGAGACAATTCACGTTCGCGTTCATCATCAAAAAAAAAAATGCAAAAATTGGCCATTGTTGCGATTCAAGATGGGGGCGCACGCTTGCTAATTTTATTATTGTATGATCTTTCCGCTTTCAATACATGTGCGGCAATTAATCACGGAATGTGTTGTTGCCGCCACCGCGCTCGCTGAATGAAACAGTATTTATAAAAACATCAGGCTTATGATGGTGATTCATATTTTTCGGAAGTGGATTTTTATTCTCTTATCCACAACACAAAAAAAAATTTTAAAATATACTACTGTGTCCAAAGAGTAAGACCAATTTTCAATTTAATTAACCCAGGTAAACCGTATATTATTTTTTTTTTATAACTTGTAAGCATTGTAATAAACATCTGTAACAATTTTCACATAAAAACATTCATTAGTTTTTGCTTTACGTATAATTTTATACGACGCTAAAAGTGTGTGTGCGACGATTATTACAATATTGAGCAAAAAAGATGCATTAAAGTTTGTTTGAGGAATGAAATTTTGGATGTAGAAATATTCGGAATCTTGCAAAAAATCTTTTAGGACTATGTTTTGTCAGAAAGCAATGCTTACAAATCGTGGAATCATTCAAAAGAAAGTCGAAAAAGCTTTGAAAACGAAGAACGCTTCGAACGAGCATCAACCCTTGCCGACGTTCAGAAAGTTAAAGAAATTGTGCTTGGCTTTCTAAATATGTCTGTTCAGGACTTGTTGGTATGTCGAAAGAGTTCGCCAATATCATTTTAGATTATATTTTTGGCCTAAAACTTGAAAATTATTGACTAGTGCCATAGCGTTGACAATGTACTCATTCTTAGTGACTTTA
>JARJDW010016442.1:0-24246 GCA_030264715.1 Adinopsis sp. GC000173 | reverse complement strand
AAATTTAGTGGTTCTGTACGCGTTCTATACAGTTGCCAGAATGTACAATGCATATCCTCCAAGCGCATCATATTTTTTCCTCTCCAGTTTCTTCGGATCCAGCTTTTCCTTCCCTTGTATACGAAATAGTCTAACCAAACAATGGAAATGGTTATCCAATGACATATTGGACAAAGATATATTATCGCTACAGTTTATGGAGCCTATCAAAAGAATTTAATCAATCATGCTGCTGATATTCAAATGCAAAATGATGCGAAAATGGGGCTGAACGTAGCATTTTGGTTGAACATCGTGGAAGTTTTGGCGCTGACTTAATTTCGACTGGAAAATGATTCCGTGCATGAGAAGATTTTTATAATATTTTTGATCATCAGTCTGATGCTTATATTCGTCTGTATTAAAGCGAAGCGATGCATCGCGGAATAATTGGATTCTTTATAAAGCATCGGTTCCTCTGTCATAATATGGCCTTCAGTTTGCTTGCAATATGTGAATAGATAGTTGAGCAGTGAATGTTTCTTCATCTAAACATTAATCTTTAATTTTTTAACTAAATAATTAACTACTTTTATTATGTATTATTTGTAGTATTTTGTGGCAATGATTGTATGGGGGAAAAGGGTTAGACACTGGGCAGTTGCCTTATTTGGACAGGCCCATAAAACTTAAATAGATAAATAAGAATAAAATTTTATGTTAAAAATACTAAGATTCAATTGTCAAAATTGAAAAGATAATGTTACGTCGTATGCACCTTAAACATTCAGAGTTTAAGTCGTTTGGCTATTTAAGAGTATTTCGATACAAACAAAAGTGTTTGATATAAAGTGAAAAGAATTCAATTATCTATATTGACTTTTCTCAGCCTATGCAGAACGAAGTGACGCAAAAAGAAATACCAGCTATACATAATAAATTTCAATCAGAGCAGAGAGTTAAGACTTCGTCGACTGGATTTGAGAAAAAACGAATACGAATACTATCTCACTTTTGCGGGTATTTACATCATTAAAGAGTGCGATACTGAAATAGTAATTGACTATGAACATATCGTTGCGGAAAATGGAAAATACGCACGTTTAATATAATATTATTTTGTTGCAAAATAAGTGTAAGTCATTTGAGACTTCTTGTTTCAAAAGAAGTGAGCCATTTGCTTAGTATACCACATATTTTTTATTTGTATAGGAAACAAATGATTCGCATTCGATATGTATTCTTTCAAAACTAATTAAATTAATTATAAAAGTTTAATTTTTATAATGTTTAGAAAATTTTCATAAATATTAACAATATAAAAAAATGTACTAAACAATAAATTTAAGAATAAAATGTCTTTCTCACTCTACTGTACTTCTCACTCTATTAATTTGCCACTTTTTGGCAAATTTAATACTTAAAACACCGCATTATACTTAAATATTATTTTTATTTATTTCCTATCTTTTTGGCAACAATGCCAAGTGTACGAATAATGCCAGTTATTGATGTTAAGCTAGAGCAAGGCAATTCTATCACATTTTGGCTGCTTCTGAATGCGTGGTACCTTATGTTTTTGATTAAGTCGATTCACTGTAAGTCTGATGTAATACTTTTAACGATTTAGCAAATGAAATTCCATTTGCAATGTAAACTTTTAAACAAATTCTTTGTTCAATAATTGTATCTTCTAATAATCTCTAAATTTCAAAAAAATTATAATAACTTTAAATACTCTTCTAAATAATATTTTGTAAATAATTACGTATTTAAATACTGCCCATCTCTGCGTACCAAGAATGAGAGTTGTATTTTTAATATATTATAGAAATAGGGTATAAATTTCTTTTTAAACATTATAACACATATATATGTGTAAATTCCCGAAACGATATAGAATACTCCATAGCATAGATGTACTTCTACATAGTGCCAAATATACAAAATTTTGCGAAAAATTAAGGAAATGAATGTAGATAATAACATATAGGAAGCCAATACGTATTTAATAAAATTGCAATAAGTAGTAATAAAAACATTTATTAACATTTCATTGAAACAAATTGTAGATGTGTATTATAGACAACTGAACGTACGCATGCATGTTAGAAAATATGCCTACCACACATCAACAGTATACATGTAACTGTAATGCAAAATCATGGAACGGGTTGCCGACGTTGACCTCTTGCCGATTAGCGCAGTAATAACTTGGCATTACCAGTGCGTACAACACGCCGCTTTATTGTTTCTTCGCTGACTGATCGTAGATCGTACGCCCAACCAATTTTCGCAAAACAATTGATCACGAATAGCGTTATGTTCAAACTATAGCCGCCCAATTCCGCCGTCTTATAGTCCCATGGAAAGACGTGATGGTAGTTGTGGAACCCTTCGCCGCACGCAAAGTGCGCCACCAGCTTATTCTCCGCCGGTCCAATCGACCTAAAAATTATTCATTATATTGTGTCAACGTACTCGTTTGAAGTGCGAACAACTTACGTATCATAGGGCTTGGTGCCGTACATGTGTGCGGCGCTGTTCACCAGCCATGTGAGATGGACGCTGGTGATGTAGCGAAAAGCACCGGTGACGCAAAAGCTCGTCCATGCGTCCTCGCCACAGCAGCGCATAGACAGGTACGTTGGCAGCACGAAGGCTAACACAGCCATCAAGGGGTAGTAGACCCTGTGTTGAAACATGAGGAGCGGATCGCTTTTGATGTCACTCATATCAATCGATCTCCCCTTCGTCTTGACTGCGTCAAGTTTTTTAAGAAATAGCCAACCCATGTGCGAGAAAAAGAAACCTAAAATTGAACAATTAAATTTAGCAGCATTGCATTTAGCCTCATCGCTAAATTACTTTTCTTACGGGAAATTTTATTAACTTATCTGCACTTAACATAATAATAAAACAAACTTAATGATGTATTTTTACATTCTTTAATAATTGCAGTAAATTTTTAGTATCCGACTTTTTACTTCCATCTTTTACACAAACTTTTTATAGATAGATTTTTAAAGATTTATTCAAAATGATGAAAATTTAAGTTGTAATAAGCTGGCCGAGCAGTATGAAAAAGAACAATTAATAATCATTGAAAATAATGGAAAATTCTATTTACAAATTAAAGTTTTTCATAAAATTCTAGCATTTCTGGGCTATTGTAGTATCAAAAGATCAAAAGAACATTAGATGTCTACCAACAACACATTTCTATATCAAAAACTATTGCAACCGACAACTAAAAATTCAAGCTTACATTTCAGTAGGGTATTTTTAGCGAACTATTTTTGCTGGAAGAAGAAAAAGAGGATAGACAAGATGTGTCGAAGAAATTTAAAGTTAGGTGGTATACGTGTATACAAAAACCAAAATTGAGAAGTAGTTGTGTCTTATAGTATACGGCAACAACACACCAAGTGCCCATACACTGGCATACTATTTTGTGCACCACATACCATTTGACTGTAAAAAGTTCTAATCCCCTAAAAATCACTAATTTGAAACTTTATACAGTGAAATCTTCTAAAGCATCACTAGTTTGAGACGTAGGTATGTATTAGTTCTATCCATTTCTTTTTTGTGTAATATAAGTTATAAAATAATATTGATTAATCACAGCTCAAGAATTGTAGCAGTAGTTGCGTTTGCTCTACAGGATGAGCCAATTCATGTTAAAAAAATCGACATCCCAGAGAGACCCTGTCATATATTTCAACTTATAGGCGATTGAAGCCGATGACTATAGCGTGTTTTGGTGCCACCTAATTGGCAAATAGATGCCCCTGACGGTCTCTCTGTCACGTCGCAGTCGTAAAATATTTGACGCAACCATCCTACAACGCCGTCTACAATTCTTGATTCCAGCTATCGACAGATGTCTTTACCCCGTGTTGCATTGTGTGGATCGGCATCACTGTCGGTGTATTTGTGGTGGAGTCGGTGGTCGCGCACCCAAACATAGACGCTGTTCTGAAAGGAGGCGGTCTGGAGGATCAGTAAGATGATGCGCAGCGGTAATGTGGCTTTGTAGGCACGATGCGCCCATAATCTGTGTGCGCCGGCGGTTATTCCCTGCGCAAGAACCTGTGCCAGCAAATAAGCTGCAAAAAAATTCTTTTATGATTAATATGCTTGTATAATGCAACAGCAACGTAATGTCTTTACATAATTGAAAATATGCAACGTTATGGTTGGTTGATGAGATTGCAATGTTTATTTCAAATTTACATCCTATACCATGCTTGCACAATAATAAGGAATAAAACGATTTAAATAAATTAAGGTTAATTAAGTTGTATTCATTATTGTCACCAATGTTGCTGCAAACATAATACGCAAGAAAGTTGTGTGACTAACATAAATAACCTGTGCTGTTTAATTAAATAAAATTCATAACGGCAATTAGGCTAAAGAATTTATTTTTTTATAAAATTGCTATCGAAAGTAGGACCGATATATCTGTCACTTTATGGTACGTAATAACGTTTATTATATATTTTGCTTTTATATTTTAACAATTATAGATGCGTTTTTTTTAACTTTAGATGCATTCTTGGATGGATATACAATATGGTTAAGAAGAATATTATAAATCGACACTCATAAATATCAATCAATTTTAAGGCTGCTACTGTTGCAATGAACGTAATTATAGTTTTCAAGGATGTCCACCACAAACTTAAGGAGCTTGCACTTAACATTCTGGAACCATTTATTTATATTATGATAATGAACCATTCTAATTTTTAAAGAATACGTGTTCTGAATTTCAAAAATGCCAACGAAATTTTATTTACAATATTTCAAATATGAAGTTGAGTAAACATGTATTCAATCAAATATTTATATTGCAATACGTTTACAAATTTTATGTCACATTCCTTTATTTGCAACTTAAAGAATTTTTGACTTCATATTATGATAATATAAGAGATTCTCTTATAACAATAGACACTACATCATAAATTGGGTTAAACATGATTTAAATGTCAATATTTAAATACATTCGTTCTTTGTAACTTTTATTTATTCATTTGAAAACATATTATATGTATGTTCAAAACGTAAACGAATAGTACGCAGTAGATATTACCAATGTTATTAGTCTACAATTTTAGTATGTATCACTTTAAAATTGCTAGATTGCAATATGATTTTTTTTCAATTACAGTATTGTTTCGCTAACTGCTTTAGTATTTGAATATAAAATATCTACATATTCTTATAATGATTATTAAACTTCATATATAATACATACTATTATACGATTTAAATATTTGTTACCGTAATGAATGTATCATAAAATATGCGTAATGGAAATATCCGGATGATAAGTAGATTAATTTTGATATTATAAATAAATTATTGATTGTAATCGTAGATAAAAAAATAATGAATAATACACTTCAATTATAATTTTATATAAGTGACTTAGATAACGTGATAACAAATTTGTGCATATATTTTCGATGCATATATGCCGGTATATTTTTATTGGATATAAAATATTATATATGGCTTCAAATTATGTCATTAGAGCCTAATGACTTATAACAGAATAACATAAAGACTTGCTGATTCTTTGAATTAAATGTTAAAAAAAACAGTCATCATCTATTAATGTTTCGTTTTCCAAAAATAGATAAATATAAAGTTATTATTTTTTAAAGTGTTATTAAATGAATTATTCTTAACCTTTTTTTCTATCATCACTTTTTTTACATTTTTTTTAAACTATAACTACAGTTTTGACCTATATATCATAAGAAATTATAAAAATTGAAAATTTACCTGTTTAATTAGATGCTATTTTGTTCATTTATTTAATTAATTTTACACTTTATATACCTACCAGATCTACGCAAATTAATGTATAATATGCTTATATTTTTTCAATATTTTTTAGAACTATATCTTATCTCTTAATAGATATTTATTAATTTTTAATAAGAATGCAAGACGTAATATTTAATAGGCAGAATAAGCATTTAAATCTAATTCTGAATACAGGGTTAGCAAACTTGTACCAAACGATTTTAAAAAATCATAAGTTTATTGAGCCTAATGCCAAAAAATTAATAAATATTTCATTAACAATTAATGACGAGATATACAAATTTCTATTATACTGACATATAAGTGTAAGTTCCCAAATTTCATCATCTTAAATGCATTATTTAGATATTTGTACATATTATCGGTTTGCATTTGAAAAACTAATTGTGAATGTCAACAAGAAGGCAGTGGTTCTGTTTCTCTAATCAAGATTCAGATTTAATTAAATGTAACTTAGAATGATCATAACATTTCATCAACAATCTATCATAAAATTGAACCGAATTTCTAGTAATATAGAACAATAATTTGATCACCTCACTCTGTACTTTTGAAGGTACAGGATTTTTTAATTATTTACTAGAAAGACTTGATTTATAAAAGGAATAGTTATTCGTCAATGAGAAGATGGCGTATATTTAAAGGGTGTTACATTTTATATAATGATTTAGATAAAACATAACCAAGTCAATTATTATCATCTCCGAATAATAATATATTTTTGACAAACTTTAAACTAGGAATGTTAAACGAATTTCAAATTGTTTAATATACCTTGAGCCACTCTGTATAAATGATAACCAGAATCGTGTAGCTTAAAGAACAAAATTTAATTTTAAATGATGAATATATCAACACAAAAGTCTTTCCAAACTTTTTTCATTATTTTTTCTTAGTGTTTCTACTAACAACTACAAGTGATAACATTTTAATATGTAAATGCAATAATTAAACATCGAATGTTCAAAGTAATAAGAAAGCTGTGACTTTTTTGTGATAAGGCACTTTCGTATTTTATTCGCGAATTTATTTGACACATGCACATAAATGTTTATTCAAATGCATATACAATTTCCAATATTTTTTTACACAAAATTAAGTCAATGAACTTGAAATACAAGGTAGGTTAAATAAAATTTAACGCGTTTGCTGTAAAAAAGCGTGTGAGTGTTGTTTTTTCATAATTTCTCGCATAAAGCAATAAAGTAATATGGTTCCATTAACCAGCATTAGCACGAATGTATGGAGGTTGAATAAACATATAGATACTCGAAAAAACGAACGCTTGTCTAATATTTCAATCAAAACCATCAAAAAAAAATTCTAACTGTTGTTCATACATTCTTTCGCCTCGCGGCGGGTAATAAAATGCGATCGTCAAATTGATTGAGCGACGAGAACACTTACTGAACACGAACAATTTAATTTTGAGACCAACAATGAGGAGGTAGAGTCCGTGTAGGGCGAGGCAATGGAGCACGGTGAAGGCAATCACATTCAGCCAAACAATCTCCCACTTGTAAACGGCGCCGCCGTCTTTCGGCTTCATTTTCGGCGGTGATTGTGCCTTGCCGGCCGGATAGGCGCGTCGCGTCGTGGCAATGTTAACCTGCTGATCGAGAAGCGAGTGTTGCAGCATTACACCGTTTTGCTTTGTGTCTTCTCTTCACTCACTTAATAAGAAAATTTTCTGATAAAACGCGTCGCACACACACTAACGCACGCCGCATTTAACGTTGCACATTCATTTGACGTCGTACGCCGTTTGGAAGTGACGTGTTAAAGTGCCAGTCGAGCAGTATGCGATTATTCTGCACCATCTGCACATTTATCATTTCATTTCGTTATTTAATATAAATTGCATTAAATTTACTACGATTTAGATTATTTATTAGATTTACGAATGATTACATTTTATATTCCTAAAATTATTATCGATTTGATATTAATAAAATTTCAATAATTACAATACTATATTTTTTCTTAAGTTAATTAATAATTTTATATTTGTAAATGCAGAAAAGATAATGTCGAGATTTATGACATTAAATCACATGATATTATGGAAATTAACAATGAAAATATTTGTATTTCAAATAATAATTATGGCGCTATTAGTTTATAAACAAATTATTATAATAATCATTCTATTATAAACTACCTTCTATATGTGTTAGGCAACGGTACTATCATTAAATGATAATTAGGAAAATTTTGCAAAATGTTTTACCAAAAATTTATATTGGTAACGTAATGACTCTGAAGATTACTGTGGAGTTTGTATGTATTGTACAAGTTAAGACAAAAAATGTAAAACTTATTTGTTGTTGGGGGTGCAATCAAAAAATTATATAAAATTGAATTAATAATAATGAGACTGCAGACAAAATTTATTCTAAATTTTTTTTAGTAAATTCAACCCATTTTTTTTATATTTCTACAATTATGACTTGTAACAATTCTATTGTCAGAGACTGAAAAATCTATAAAGACAACACCATTGAAATGTTTGTATAATACCTATATAGTGCATAGGAAAATACATGTAATTTTATATAAATTGGGTTTCGTAGGTTACATTTAAGGATATAATATCCCTGAAAAATTGTCTTTATAGATTACTTAAGCGATATAACAATCTGTAACACATTTTCAGAAATAACCCCTGATTGGTGAAAATTTTACATATGAATTTCCGTGTATACAAAGTCACTTTTATAATATCAATTTACATAAACAGTATTCCAATATACACAGTCCCTGGCCAAATTATTAGACGCACTCCCGTTTATTAATAATTTATTGTTTTAAACGAGTTCATATGCAGTACTTTTACATTTAAACATAGAAGTAATGGATTTTTAGTTAGAATATTTATTATATATTTCGTACTTGTATGTATTTCTCACATATGACATTACAATGTAAATCAATTCGTATCCAAACGTAAACAAGTCTAAGCCTGGTCCAGTCGCATTTGCACGTACTTCATTTGCCACTTTATTTGCCGAAGTGTTTCTGTGGCTTTGTTTGTTTCGTACACGGCATTTAAATAATCTATTATATTTGTACGCTCTTATTACGGATAAAAATGTGATCTTTCACCACGTAAAAAAGGTGAAATAAAGGCCCTTGTAAATGCCAAAATATTTTCATAGCGCGAAAAATCATGAATATTGAAGGTTTCTGAAGCTAGTGTTCGACGCATAAAGAAAAATATTGAATCAGGGGAAGAATTGAGCCCAAAACGAAAGGAAGAATTTAACAGTTTTCATAAAATCTTATAGTGCGTCTAATATGGCCAGGGACTGTATATCTTTATATGAAATGTAAAGTACACACGACTAACCAAATTCGACCAATAATATCACTTGGTAATCGCTTATAATATAGATTTTATTATTATATGATAAATAAATTGAAAGTGTATAGTTTTAGCCATTTGTTAGCAAGAATATACAGCTAATCGTAATAGTTTTTAAGTAATTTGAGAGAATGTGTGACGGAAAGTGCTCTTTTTTGTTCTATAATAAATTCTTTTAGTAGCGATGATTTATGCCATATCCTTTGTAGTAAATTAGATATTCTGTTATATTCATTATAGTGGCAACATTACTATTCTTAAATTGCAACATAGAATTGTAAATTCAATCTTAACATTTTTGTATGTTATATAATCTCAAAAAAAGTATTGTTGATGTGCTAATATTACATTTATTAATAATGAAATTATAAAATGAGAAAATAAGGTCAATAGTATGACTCTTTAAGATAGTCATTGCCAAGTTCATATAAGTTGTGCTTTGTCATTCTGTTTCCAAAACCTAAATAGTAAAGCGTTTTTGCCGTGTTGTTGTTCTATCATAAATTTCAAATAGCGCGTTAAAATTCTATTTTCTTTTTTTATACAAAAAAGCAAAATGAAATTATTTTAATTTTAAAAATGATTTTTTTTTGTGATAACTTGGTGCCTACCACTTAACCGTGCTGTGAACTTCGTAGTAAAAGTTCTAAAACTGATTTTTTTAATGGGCGTTTAACTACACTTCAGTATTATGTTTTCGAAATAAAAAAACTGAGAAATGTGATAGTGGCGTCCTTACACATCAAAAGCATCTCTGCCACTTACAATTGCACCAAACGATTTTTAGCTACAATATTTAAAAAATATAATCCGGGTTGGAGTATTTTTGTAGCAGTTCCGCATTGAAAAGGCCAAAGAAACAATAAATTGCGATCTACTCTTTAAGCTTTGCAAAAAATTTCAAATTTGCAAATTATGATATGTAGCGTTAGTACTTCATGCATAAGTAGTAAGTACATACTTATACATTCATAAAAAAATATTCATCGTATCTTTACGATTAAGAATATCCACAAAACTTAAATTGAAATATCCAATTATTACAATCATACTTACCTACTCACACCAAGTTATAAATTATTGACAGAAATTATATTTAAATAATCTTCCATTTATCCCAGCTGTACTTAGAAAGAAATAAAAGGAGGTAAAAGGCATAATCAAATCAACCTCAATATTGAATACAAATACTCTGAGAATTCTTTAACGTATAATAATCGTAATCAAATAAAAATGAAAAAATATTTTCTATCTAAATATATTGTAATTGTAGATAAATATTTTTAAAACGATAAAAAGATTTTAAATAATTTAACTATTATTTGAAAAAAACAGTCGTCACAAATTTGATAATTTTCTACTTAAAATAAAAGCGATTTTTTGCGAGTTAGTAAATAAAATTTACTCTAAGAAAATTGATTAAAAAATTTCAATTGATATTTATATGGTTTTATGCAACGATTGTCAAATATTATTTTTAATTGTTCGAATAATATAGGTTTTACTCGTATATACGTATATACGAAACTCTGTTTTACAATCTTATATACCAGGCATATCTGTGAGATAGAATATCAATCAAAGTCCATCTTTGTTAATGACATCAAGTTTCTTAGCTTACCTTTTTTTAATATTGTGCAAAGTGTTTAGTCATATACGTTTCAAAGTTAACAGTTTGATATGCATTCAATGGAATGCAGGTAAATTTATTAACATTTTACGTCTTAATGCAATTAGTTGTTTAAAACTAAGTTATGTTATTCATTGCAGTTAGCTTTCATTTTTACCGGTATTGTGTAAGTCTACAGCAAATTTTTTGACACCGAAATGTTAAAGTTAACTTCTTTATCTAAAGTTATATTCAAAAATCTCACCACATATTAGGAATAATCTTGTGCCTTTTTGTAATTCATTAAAACTTTAATCTGCATATTTGTATTTTATATCTAATTATAAGGAATCTTTGATAATTTGGTATGCATACATTAGTTAAAACGAACAAATTTTATCATATCATCCTCGCCAACATTTCTTATAAATAATTATTTCACTTCTTCAATGTTTTGTTATTTCCCACTCATTAATAAGTGAAACTTTTATGTTCGACAATCGAAAATGAATGTGAATGTCCGGATTCTCGGCATCGTCGTCATGACAATTTTGTTTATATCGTCGTCATGACAATATGTTTATTCCGATCAGATGTCATTCAAATTGGCGTGCCAATTAAATTTGAAAAAATGATAATGATTGTGTAAGTCATTTGTTGAAATAACGAAGATGGATGATAAACTTCTGTTTATGATAACCCACGATCTGCAGCCCTTCGCAATTGTCGAAAATAAAGGATTCGTAGAATATTCCAAAGCTTTAAACCCAAGCTACACATTGCGATCAAGAAAAACGCTTTATATTTTTTTTTATATTTATATTTGGTTTTAATTTTAAAAAATTGTTTGTTACATAAATAAAAAAATTTTTGCGAGGAAATTCCTGAGCCAGAAGCAAGTGTTTTGCTGCTAATAAAAAAGAGCTTGGGTGAGAGGTTAAAACATTAAGAAAGAAGCCAAACGCTGATGACTAGCACATTTCTCGATCCCCTGTTTAAGTAGGTGGGTTTGAGCCCATATGACGGTGCCACGGAAGTCACAAAAAATAATTTAATTGATAGGATCGTGGCACTGTCAAATGAGGCTCAAACGCCCGAAAATACGAATCAAAATCAAACCGGGGATCTAGATACAAATGATTTGCTGTTTGCGTTTATGAAAACGGCGCAAACAGTGAAGCCAAAATGTAATGCCCGCGCTCGCGCTATAATTGAAGTGCAGCAGTACATGGAGGATGCTCTTCTTTTCCCCGTGGGAGCAAATCCTTTGGAATGGTGGTTGAAAAACAAAAATAACTAACCAAAATTAGCAAAGTTAGTACCGCAGATGTGTGGGACTGTTGCCACATCGGTTCCTAGTGAGCGAATCTTTTTGAAGGCGGGATTATTGTTAAACGACAGAAGAACGAGGTTGTCTCCAACAAAAATACAAGAAAAATTATTTATACATTATAATTCAAAATTATTAAGTGACCAATAAATCATTTTCAACTAACTAATAGATGTAGTTATTTCTATAATTTTCATTTTTCAGCAATTTCTGATCTATTATTCGTTCTGAAAATTGAAAAATTTTAATTCCCCTACATTCGACTTTTCTTCTCAATGAAAGGAAAAAGCATTGCCATTACAAACGTATGAGTTTTTATGAGTTTGTTCTATTTGCGTCAAAATGTTGCAAACTGGGACTTCATTGTTCGTATTTGGAACTGTCAACAACGTAAAGTCGATCGCTATTGGCTGTAACAGCATAATTGACAGTTCCGAGAACATAGTACCTAAACCAAAGCTGATGTATGATGTATGATATTATGTTATTTTAAACCAATTTTTTTATAACGTCAATATGACTATGTATATGATACATAGATGGCGCATAGTAAAAATAACAGTTATTTTTATAAAATAACAGCGAGAAGTAAAATATTAGGCAACCAAAGTATCAAAATAACGCAGTTTTTTTAACCTATTATTTTATAACGTCAATATGGCTATGTATATGATTACCATAGATGCCGTATAGTAAAAATAACATCTATTTTTATAAAATAACAGCGAAAAATAAAATATTAGGCAACCAAAGTATCAAAATAACGCTGTTATTTTTAACCTGTTATTTCATAACGTCAATAACATTTAACAATTGTTATTGTTATTTAGCAACTAAAAAATAACAGATTGTTAAATAACGACACGTCACTAATCACTAATAACAGTATGTTAATTCCGATCAGATGTCTTTCAAATTCGCGTGACAATTAAATTAGAAAAAATGATGATGATTGTGTGTAAGTTAGATTTAATTAGTTATTATACAAATGTTTCTAATTTCCGATATTGTTTAATTCATAAAATCAAAGGCAATAATTTATTCAATTTAGTGAGTATGAGTTATTTGAGGTTGAAATTTTCAAACATGAACAAATTAGTTACTTAGTCGTTATAAATATCACTTCCTAAAAACACTTTCCCTTACTTACCAAATATAATATGAATTAACTCATCTATATCAAAATAATCATCAAGGCTATAATCCCTTTTACACATCAATCAATATGCACCTATGCGTTTGTTTTGTAATTAATGGAAACATGTAACATATATTTGAAATTGCATTATTGCAACAATCGACAAATAATCCGTCCACCGTCCTGCACGATAAAATCGATGCGTATATATATGTGAATTTAATTGAATAAAATGTATATTATGAATATTCTTTTATTTTCGTTAGTGGATGCGCGCCCAACGGCCAAAATCGATTACGAGCGCTTGATAGTGAATGGTTTTGACAGCATCGAGTCGTCCATCTCGCGACGACATCAAATAAAAGTTAAATGACTAAACAACTTCATCGTCTGAAGTAGAGCGTTCGTTGCTGCTTTCAATCATTCGACAATAATTTATCGTTCATTTTATTGCGTGGGGGTTTAAAATTAGTTCTTTCATCCGTCTATTAAATTTATTTTTTGGTCAAAATACAACAAAAAGTTGATTACCCCAAAAGCTTTATTGATAATTAAAATATTTATGTTGTTTTTGCCGGTGGCAATTAATATTTTAACGATTGGCTCGAATTTAAATGAAGCAATTCAATTTTCCATTCCGTTTGCGATCAAAATGTACTTATTTGAATTATTCACCGATCCATTAATATTAAATTAAGTTTGTGGAAAAAAACTTGTTTTGTTTTTTAGGAATCACCATGCATTTTTTCACTCACAGATAGTAGAGAAAAAAGAACATACGTCACAAGCAGGTGTAAATAATTTATGATTGGATGGTGAATTATTTGCTTGCCCTCTAATGCATATGAAAAATTAAAAGCTTTACGACAAAAAAGTAAGCCAGAAAGAGAAGTAGCACAATAAAAAAAAGGTTTTGCGACGAGTTTTTGTGAAAAGTCTGGAAATATGTAATAATAAGTCATCGTGGGACGAAAATAACGGCAATATGATGTAAATGTTGCCGAGTAATGTTTGCTGTAAGCTGTGAGATTATGCAGGAGCGCATTAATATATATAATTTTTTTTCTTTTAAGGTATCACCTTATTACAGTGTAAAATACTAGATAAAGGTCTAAAATTTTTGGTCTATTTCTGTATTTTCGACATAATTTGATTTCTTTTAAACAGTTTTTTGTGTTTACTTAAACAAATAAATAAATAATTAATTAAATAAATAATATTTTAAAAACACACTAAGATACGTGAGTGAGTGAACTGTCATTTCACTTCAATTTAAAAGTTTATTTATTTACTTTATTTGTTATTTATTTATGTGAATAGACCTCCCAAACCAAAAACTGTGTACAAAGAATCAGATGATGGCTTATCGGCCATCAGTGATGGAGTAAAAATTGCAGACTTTTATCTAATTATAAATATTTTTGTAAGTGACTTATATTGTGCGTACTAATTATAGGCCTCTTATGTTTAATAATGATTCCAAGTATTTGTATAAACTTTTATCTAACGACGAACTATATACAATAGTTTCCTTTGTGTGCGAGCGTATACTTTATAAAAAGTTTTCATATTATGCAAATATGCCAAACAAAAGAATTGCACAATTTTTAATCATATCTGAACATTTTTACTAAAGATACCATTAATAATGCATAGTTGCAATAAAATTATTACCGAGAGAAGTGAAAAATTATTAATTATTATTATCTTGCATTGAAACAACAAATAAGGGGGTGTTTAAGAAAAATTCAAGACGTATTTTTAATCATATCTAAACATTTTTGCTAAAGATACCATTAACAATGCATAGTTGCAACAAAATTATTACTGAGAGAAGTAAAAAATTATTAATTATTATTTTCTTGCATTAAAATAACAAATATGTGGGTATTTAAGAAATATTCAAGACGCATTTTTAATCATATCTAAACATTTTTGCTCAAGATACATTAACAGTGCACATTTGCAACAAAAACTGGAGAGAATATTATTACTTAGAGAGAAAAAAGTTAGAAATTAATTATTTTTGTGTATTTTGTATTAAAACAACAAATATGTGGGTGTTTAAGAGAAATTAAACATATTTGTTTCAAAATACATTAACAATACCCAGTTCCAACAGCAATTAGAGAATATTCTATTAGCGAATGAGAAAAATCTTTTTAATTTTTGTTTGTTTGCAACGACACAACATATATGTGGGTGTTTAAGAAAAACTTAAGACGTGTAAAAAATCTTAACGAGAGAAAAAGATGTTTTTCATAACTTGTTGAAGTCTAATTAATGTATTGTTGAATAAAGTCGCGTCGCTGAAAGAAAGTTTGCTTGGCGACAAGATGCTAGTGACAAGATAAAAACAAACGAGCTTCTTGATGTGCAAAAAAACGGTACATGAATAAAAGTCATTGAACTGACTGAAAAGTTGTTATTTACAGCTTGTTGCTTTCTCACCTGTGGCTGTAGCGGCAACACGAATTGAAGTCCCGAGGTTTGGATTTTATCAACAATAACGGCTAAACGTGCCAGATCGGCATCATCGGATTCCATAGTTAAGTACATAAGGTTGGCGTTGATACAATCGCTGACGAATGAGAACTCGTCTAGTTTTTTTTCCCTGTAGCGGGCGTTGATTTCCTCAAGCGTTTCGCTAATGTGGTCATCTCTAAAAAGCAAGTTATTGAATTACATTCACAATCTTTTGCATTGATGGATTAGGTTTTCAGCGGGCCCTAAACAAAATATAACACCCGGAGATAACTAGTTCTCATTCATAACCAAAGTTTTTCCAATGTTTTTATTAATTGTTTCTTGGAGTTAGCTTTTAAGGCCCCGGCCTTTGATTCTTAGAACAACTGGAGGAAACAAATAAATACAAGTTTAGTAAATATGCTAGACAAACTCATGTAAATTTTTCGAAAACGATTCTAAATGTGCCTGTAATATATATAAATTTTGCAAGAAAAATGGAATCTAAAATCGCACTTCTCTGAATTATAGGCCTAAGACATTTGTTCTATTTGTGGTTAATGCTGCACTGATTGTTTGGTTCCAAACTTTTAGTCTTTAGTCTTTGAGGAATTGAGACTCGACTAAGAAGAGATATTAATTTTTTGTTACAGCCAGTTTTTTTAGTTTTTTTTAGTTAGTTTATCATTTTATCGGAAATCTTTGACATTCCCCAGTGGTTTTACTTACCGACATTTGTGAATACCAAACATCCACTGCGGTTGCACCTCCACCTTTTCGACCATTTGCTCTCGTAACTCACGCGTTGTACCTCCACCATAAAACAGCTTGAAACGCAGCCCATTGCAGAACAAACAACGCACCACAATCAGTCTTGAAGGCAGCACCGTCAGCTCAAGCACACCACCAACATCCAGCCCAAATTCCAATCCATGAAAGAATTTATGTTGAGCATCGTAGGCGATAAACGCTGGCACAGAATACGAATCGTTACTATTCTTGTAGAAGACCTTTGTAATGGGTGTGCTTCGATTCAATAGCAGCTCGCCCATGCCAATCAGATAATCACCAGTAAGAAACACGCTCCATTCGATGTAGTCGTCGGCGGCAATTAACGGCCCGTAGTTTGTCGTCAATACTGTTCGATTGCCCTCCAGTCGTGCAATTTGCAACGCATAAGGGGGGTTTATTCTGCGTACCTCAAAATTACCATATGTACCCAAATTCGAACTTGTTGTGGTGGTACCTAAATCCACCTCCAATACTTGGTCGTTCAATAGCTTCACCTCCACATCAATATTAGGTACAATTTTTACATTGTACGGTGATTTTTCTCGTAATGCATGAAGGGTACCTGTATTTTCATCTCTGGTATACCCATATCGTGATGGTAGATAGTGAAAACATTCGTAATTCCTTCGATCGTAGCAGCAATTGATTTCCTTGCAACTAATTTCACTTAGATTGCGGTTCGAACAGAAGACGCGATAGTTTTGCGCCGCGAGGCATGTGTCGTTGCGCTCCAGTGGAAAGTTTTGCGTGTCGTACATGCAAAAATACACCAACAGCGGCACTGTGATAGAGATGACGATGAAGATGGCGATGAGATGGATACGTGTTTGCTTCCACCAGGGATTGCGGCGCAGCGAGAGCGGCAGCGGTGGTTCGTCGTGCACTTCGTTGTATTGCTCTTCATCGTTTTCTTTCTCTCTCACTCTCAACATAGTCCTCATGGTGCCCAGCGACGGCGGTGGCGACGGCTCGTGCACTTCGTTGTCTTGGTCTTCATCGTTTTCTTTCACATACTCTCGCATAATCATGATGTGTGATATTTACTTGACACGATACATTGGTAACATGGGAAAGAATGTACGTTGATAAGACAACGTATCGCATTTTCGCTTATCAGTTGCTTATCGGGATTAGAGGTAATCTTAGATAATGTGGAGAGGGTTAGAGACGTCAATGTTTTCACTTTTTTTTTTATTCTTCGAATTGAATTGGCGCAATGTTTATGCTAAATGGGACAAAAATAGAAAAATAGATTTTATTAAAAATCCTCATAAATATGAAAAAAGGTAAATATTTGCAAAATCCATAGTTTTGTTGTTTAGATTCGCATTCCATTTGGCAAACATATTTTTTTATAAAAGTTTTGCAATTTTCAAATATTGTATGCTAAAGTTTTATGTAAAATCGCCAAATGCAACAACAATCAAATATTCTGCACTCAAATCCGGATGAAAATCAATAAAATTTTATAGTAATGCTAATAGTTCATAGATGGAGCAACACATACTTTTGAAATTTTGAAATAGATATACTGCAGGCACTCTTTAACATTTGATATGACTTAATTAAATTAATATTTAGTTACTAATGTCTACCACCTACACAAACTTTAATGGATATAGTTCTAATTTGATTTAGTAATATCAAATGTTAAATATTCATATTTCATGATTTTTGATTAAAACTTTGAAATCGATTGTTTCAAAACTATTATTGTTGTTTGTTACGATTTATGAATGAACTCTTATTATAATAAGTCAAAGCGCCTTTACATTGTTTACCCTAAAATAATGATACAGAAGCGTCGGATGAGAAAATTAGCAGCAAAGTAAGCTGGTACGCTTTAAGTTGATCTAGTAGTGCTTCCAGTATAATATACACCCGGTACCACAAGAATCCGATCATCTGCAAGCGAAATTGACCCTAAGCGAATAAACAACGCCAATTACGAATATCTAGTAATTAATTAGTAGTATAGCTTATTTCAATGGTACAACGCCAACTACGCCTCTCTAAGTATACATTTACGCGTGTTCCATAAGGCGGTAAGTTTGAAAAAGCGATCGGATTCTTGTGGTAGCGGGTGTATATGGAAGATAGTTACAAAGCTTTTTGATTAAAACTTTGAAATCTATTGTTTCAAAACTATAATATCATTGCTGTTTGTCACTATTTATGAAAGAATTATATAATGATTCAAGGCGTCTTTGCATTTTCTACTCTAAAATAATGATACGGATAGGTGGAATAGGAAAATTGGCACCAAAGAGTAAACTGGCACGCTTTTCGTTGACCTAGTCTAGTAAGTACATGCATCCAAATATATCTATGGAAGATGGTTATAAAGCTGTCTATTCGGCGAGAAACATAGACGTAGAATAAATCTTTTTTTATGTGCATCAATAACGTTTCGAACATATTTCCGGTTCATTATTAGGTTTTCTTGTCTTGTCTTGTATTATATCTATATTAGTTTATTAAAGTTACAATTGGCAAATTATATAATAGAAAACGTTGTTGATACAAAAAAACAGATTTATTCCACGTCTATGTCCCTCCCCCAGGTAGACAGTAAACCAAAAACCGTGATCTATGATTTATAATAACTGTATCTATCTCTAGGTTTCAAAATAAAACGAATTTCTTAGTGATCCCATCTCTGTACTACTGCCAGACATGATGCGGTGATAAAAAGTTTTATTAAAGTTGTGACAACAATCTCTTTTAACATGTTTATCCAGCCGTCATATTTAAATTCTGGTTTTGAAAGATTGAACAGCTTGTTACTAAGTGCGATAAATAATATTTTTTTGCTTCTATACCAAAGATACTTGTTTACTTATTAATTTTTTGTCGCCTAGCGGAATAAATTAATTTTGATATGAAATCATGAATTTTCATGAAAATACTTACACACCAAACGTCTTTTTTTGTATACGTTCGTTAAAATGAAAAGTTGCGACTCTTTGTGTGTGTTTATCAAACGAGCAATAAACGAAATTTGATAAAAATGTTCAATTTTTATGGGAAGATTTACGCCAGACGGCGGGTCATAAGCGTTGCTACTGTAAAGGCGCATTAGAGGGTGGATTTTGGGTCGTTAAAGCATAAAGAATACGCATATTCAATAAATAATTATTGCTTTAATAAAATAGATAAAATGCTGTATTAGCATGCCTATTATACGAGAGTAGTCCCAAATGTCTTTGGCCTAACAAAGAAAGCACTAATATTTTTGAATGACATTTAATATACTTTCCTTGTAATTCGATACACTTATTCCAGCAACATTTCAGTACACTAATTCCTTGTT
Source organism: Adinopsis sp. GC000173 (assembly GCA_030264715.1). Taxonomy (NCBI): domain Eukaryota; kingdom Metazoa; phylum Arthropoda; class Insecta; order Coleoptera; family Staphylinidae; genus Adinopsis; species Adinopsis sp. GC000173. The sequence goes on along the minus strand of JARJDW010016442.1, from coordinate 4,408 downwards.
TATAGACACAAAGTCCAACTCCTCAAAACAGCCTTTTTTAAATAAGAAAATAAGAAATAATCACAGGATGCCAAATCTAGAGAATTCGATACGTGAGGAACAATTGTAATTTTAATTTATTGTAGAACTTTAGAAATTGTCTTGTAATTTAGAATCAAATCATATTTTCATACAATTACTCCCTGTTAGGCCTAAAACTTTTGGGACCACCGTCATAGATATAGATCCAACATCATTACATACATATTTACGAAGATTCGAATTTCGGGACACAGGTGGGTCATAAAATGAATCCCTTTATCTTTTAACCTATGGGTCATAGGTATCAGAGGTCTGATTTACACTATACTCAATTCCTTGTATATTCACCCAAAATTAACACTTTACGACCATTTTGTTTTGCAAAAAGCAGATTGCTTTAAAAAAATATAAATTTTTAGATCCTATTACAGTAAAAATCCAAATATAACCAATGTAAAAGCGTTCATGTAATTTTATTTGCACCCCATGTTGCACACACACACACTCAAATTGTATTTTTTGCTGCAAGGCACGACAATTAAAACCACAAAAACGCGCCCCGCTACATTGAAAAACACTTTATTTTCCATTATTATTTTGCAAATATCGCATTATTTTCCATCATAATGAGAGAGAGAAAATTTTGTTTTGTACTGAGAAATAAAGAATTACATGATTGTTATTCTTTGTAGGTAATAATATGAATTGTTTTGTAAAGGACGGTGCATAATGTGTAGGAGGCGCGCAGTATAGCAGGGTTAGTAACGTTGGGCGGCCGGTACGAATGACAGTGGGCAGTGTACTGGGCCATTTTTTGTTATATGAGCAAAATATTTATTTGATTAATTGTAATCAAAATAATTGAATTTATTTAGAGTTTTTAAATTTAGTTTAAGGGAGTCTAATTTTATAGTTCCGTCTGCAAAATGTGAGTAATTAGGTTGTGAGTAATTAGAAAATGAAAGTGGAAATTATCAGATGAAGTATTTATATGAAGCCGGTGGAAATGACAGTGCCCAACATAGAGGACCAATTCTTATAATATGAACTTAATATTTATTAAATTAATTGGAATCATATTTATTGGATTTGTGCATTGCCGTTAGAGTTGCTAAATTTAGTGACTTTAAAGGATGCTAATTTCGTAGTTCCGCCCACAAAATTTACGGTTCTGATTTATTAGAAAATAAAAAGAAAATAATCAGATGCAATATTACGTAGAGGGCCAACTTTTGTTACACTTATAAGTAAGATATTTAGGTAATTAATTACAAATATAAATGTCGGATAATTTAGTGATTAAGAGAGATAAATTTTGTAGTTCCACTTACAAATTCCACGGCTCTGAGTATAAAGAAAATAATCAGATTCAATATTACTTAGAGAATCAACTTTTGTTAGACTTTTGAGGACAAGATTTATGTAATTTATTGTAAGCATAATTGTCTGATTGCAAGGGAGCCTAATTAGATAGTCCCACACTTAAAATCCTCGGCTTTGAGAAATTAGAAAACAAAAAGAAAATAATCAGATGTATTATTACGTTGAGATCCAACTTTTGTTACACTTATTAGCAAAATATTATGTTATTAATTGTAATCACAATTGCAGGACTCATTCACCACAGTTAGCGTCTTAAATTTAGTAATTTTAAGGAAATCCACTTTCATTGTTTCACTCATAAACTCCATGACTCTTAAGAGTTAGAAAACAAAGGAGAAAATAGTCAAATGCAGTATTTGTACATGAAATCGAAAACGACAAAACATTGTTATTTCCGATTTTTTATTGCATCGTAGATAAAATGAAAAGATTGTTTTAAAAGAACAATTGAGTTTTTAGGATAAGTTTACATATCTAGTACATATAAATGGAAAATTTTCTTTTTTAGAAAAAAGACCTGTCTGTTAAAAAAATTGGATTTTTAGTGAAGAGAATAATAAATCTTCTTATTCGATGTGTTGTCGACAAATCGTAGGCATAAATATCGTTACCTTGCGACTTTTTAGCCGCTTGCAAATTTATTACACCTTCAACTATTCCCTATATAAAGTAGATTATTGTTTTTGGCGGTGGCTGAACGAGAAATTAACAAAACGCTGAATCAAGAAATACCTCTTACCTTAGCACATAAATTCCCGATGTCCGTTCTTCAAGTGATTGACGACGCGCTGCCCGGTGGCGACGTTGTGATGATGATGGTAGAGCATCGCCGGCGATCCAACCTCATCGAACATGAGCGTCAATTCGTGGCGCGGCGACGCCGTCAATGTGCCCGACGACGGCTCGCCCTCACCGTCCTATAACACGTCCGAGGCGGGGTGGGAGTGCGTGGCGGCGGCGTGCTCGCCGTTGCGATACGGGCTCGGATCGCTGTGGTAGCTCAGCCGGTAGCTGGGCGAACCTGCTGGTGGCGCGCCGAGGAAAAGATCGCGAACGCTTGGCGGACGCTGCACATCCACCTGTCAATAAACAAAATCATTTCACAGCGAAATTCATCAAATAAAAAGTGAGAAAATTGAAATTCAGTGAAATTCATCGAATAAATAATGAAAAACATTGAAATTCATTGAATGAACAGTGAAATTCAGTGAATTTCATCGAATAAACAGTGAAAAACACTGAAATTGATCGAATAAACAGTGAAAAATACTGAAAATTGAATATTTATCATTTTGACTTGCTTCGCTTAAAATCATAAAGTAACAGAAATCGCTATTCAAAATTGCTGCAATTTTATTACTTTTATGTCATAATGTAACATTTTTAAGCGATATAAAGTACAATAGTTTCAGAAAAATTTTTTGTCGCACTATATCGTTCAATTTCTTTTTACTTTCAGCAATATTTGTTTAAACTCATAATCTTATAGAAATTGCTAAAAATATTACTGCAATATTTTATTTTTATGTCGTAATGCAAAGTTTTTTAAAGTAGTTTCAGAAAGACTATTTTGCTTTACTACCGTTCAATTTCTTTTTACGTCGCATTGTGTCGACTTGCTTTCCTTAAAATCATAATGCAACAGAAATCGTTTTAGAAAATTACTGCATTTTTTTTACTTTTNTAATGCAAAGTTTTTTAAAGTAGTTTCAGAAAAACTATTTTGCTTTACTACCGTTCAATTTCTTTTTACGTCGCATTGTGTCGACTTGCTTTCCTTAAAATCATAATGCAACAGAAATCGCTTTAGAAAATTACTGCATTTTTTTTACTTTTATATCGTAATGCAAAGTGTTTTTAAGTGATATTAAGTACTTCCAGGAAAACTATTTGGCGTTTCCATCATTCGGTTTTATTTTACGTTCAACAATAAAGAAATTCATCGTATTGTTTCGATTTACTTCACTTAAAGTTATAATGTACTTCTAGTAAAAATCGCAAAACAATTACTGCAATATTTTACTTTTATGATGTAGTGCAAAGTTTTTTAAGTACTTTCAGAAAAACCACTTTTTGCACTATCGTTCTACTTCATTTTATGTTCAACAATAAAGTAATTTATTGTATTGTTTCGACTTGCTTTACTTAAAATCAAAATATAGCAAACATCGCTAAAAAATACTGCAATATTTTATGTTTATGTCGTTATGCAAAGTTTTTGTTTCATCGTTGTATTTTGAATTTCTACCTGTTGCAATTTTCTTTTATAATGCGACTTTTTACTCAACTTTCGACTAAAAGTTACTTTGTTTACTTTTATAATATTGTACGAATTATTAATGATAGCTAGTATATTTCATGAAAGTTTTGTTTCAATTTCTATGCAGTGTAAAAAGCTCTGCAAATACAAAGAGTAGGTACTTCTCGAAAATTTTGTCCATTAATATATTTAGTTCTCAAGTAGATAGGTACTCGTAGAAAATTCTACTCATATCAGATTTATAACTAAGAGCTTAGTGGAATCGATTAAGTCAAATTATGGTGATTAAGCATTTCTTCATGAAAAGCAATTTGGACTAACTTTATAGTGAATGCTATTTATGATAATATGTATTTAAGTTAATGATTTAGATAGTATTTGATACTTTGAGATTATTTCTGTCTTACTTACACTGCAAGGAGAAGACTGTCAAAGATAAATATTTAAATTTATTTAGAACGCAACTAAAATATTTCACCGATCACCTTTAGGCCATTTATATATTGTTGTTCTTACTAAATAGCATAAAACGTGTAGAAATTTGGAGTTGAAATTGCAAAAAAATTGTACAAAATTTTTCCATCATGACGACGCAATAGCAAATTATTGTAGTGACGATACAAACTATTTTAAAATCCTATATAATCCTCAAATTTATTTTCTTGGATTTCTGCTAAGTCAAGAAAAATTAATGGCTACAATGTTGAGGCTATTTTTTAGAAACCCTCTACTTGTTCAACATCA
>JARJDW010016432.1:0-15580 GCA_030264715.1 Adinopsis sp. GC000173 | reverse complement strand
ATTGTCAACTATAACAGCGCCACACTGCACCAGCGGCACATAAAGGAAACATGTGCATGAACATAAGTTCATGTGCATGAACATATGTTCATGTTCAGTGGAATAAAAAACAAACCTAATATCAGTAAAATATAGATGCTTAATTTATCTAGAGTCTCAATATTATTTTGCGCATAAAAAAGTGCGATACTAATATGAAACAAATAGTTTGTGGCTACCCATAAATTAATTCAATCTAAAGTTTGTTGTTTAAACTATTCATTAAAATGATTTGATATCGTATTAGAATAATAAGGTTGCTTATTTACAACCAATATACGAAAAAAAATAATTAAAATACAATTTTTAATATACATACATACGGTACAAAAACAGTTAATTTTGCACAATTTGTTTGAAATCTAAATGTAGTTGCATCCTAACTAATTTAGCTAATATCTAAGTCTTTCAAGATTATTGTGAAAAAAATAGCAAAATTCAATTTATAATTTGTTGTTTCAAGTAATTATTGAAATGATTTTATCTCGTATTAAAATAATTCGATCATCCGACACGCGCGCGCTTTTTACTCCCTGATTAATTGCATTCGGCAATAAATATGTGAAAATTCGTTTGTTATCATTTCGCGAACATAACGAACTGCACGTAGATATATATAGATATATAAACTCGTACACTCTCGCTCACTCCTCCGCCGATGTAATTAATTTAGTTAAGGCTGTGTCACGTAAGATGGGGGAGAGAACGTTGCATGTCAATAAGAAGAAGAAGCAGAACGTTTAAAATCAATATTTCACGTAAATTACCTTTTAACCGTCGCACAATAAATCAACAGACAATAAAGATAAAATTGCCAAGGTTACTGCTGGTGTGCTGCGCCCGTGTCGTCTTCTAATATGCGAGAGATGCGAACAGCGCGACACGGTGATAATTAAAATTCATGGCAATTAACTCATTTTTGTGTGGCGCCGCGCGCACAAACCGCCCCACTTTTTTAGTTTCGCGCTCTCCGTAATTTTCCCAACAACAATAATAATCCGATTAATTAAATTATTAAATAATATTTGAATGTATATTCAAGCCAGCGCGCGCGCGTCGCCGCCTCTTTTTTTATCTTATAATTACATGTAATTTGGGTAATTTTTTCATGAGTTGAAAAACTCGGCGCGCAAAAAGATTTAGCCGCGCTAAAAATTTTAAAGTTAAATTAATGTTGGTTGCTTTCGGTATAATGAAGTGCGCGCTTAGTCGAGATTTCGCCGCATTATTATGTTTCTAATTAATAATAAAGTGGCCAATGTAGGTAGATGATGGCGGCTAATATTTGCCCACTACCTACACGACACAACAACGATGATTCAGAACGTTCAATATGTAAATTTGTTATAGAATTTCTACTATTCCGTAAATTAAGTTAAGCATCTAATGCATATATAGTAGGCGAATTAGATTTTTGCGGGCGGTTCGTGTGCGAATAACAGATATGGGAGATTTCTCTCGGTCGCCGGCGCTTTATTAAATTGCCGATGATGTAAATTTGGCCAAAAAGGGGTAAAAAATAATATGTACATACACGTATGTAATGATGAGGAAACTTGGCGAAAGGAGAAAGCGAAAAAAAGTTGAAGGGGGATGGTGTATAGCCGAAGAAAACCTGTAATTCGGTTAAATGCTCAATTTAAGGACCCGACCACTTAATTAAGCCGATGCGGGTGGCGAATAAAGTGCGTGGTTACTAACCTTTTTTGCCGCTGCAGCTCCCCCAAATGGCAAATCTAAAAAAAAAAGAAAAAAACACGTTAAAGAAGTAAGCTCATTTCGAACGAGAAAATTTAATTGTTTATTTGCATACGTTGAGAAAAAACGCGCTGACGGTGGAAAACGAGGGGGGCTGGCAAATTGCAAGTCAATTAAAATCCATCGAAATTCTTAGATTATTCCAAAGAAACGATGAGGGTTTTGAATAATAATGTTAAAATTATGCATTTGCTGTAATGTATTTCGAAATAAAAAATAAATAATTTAAATAAATCAATTATTTTTAACAACAACGCGTAAGCGACCTTATAATGTTTTAAAAAAGCAACATTTCTGTTGATTTCTATAATTGGTGTAAAATATACTAACAAAATACGTTTAATTTATATTTTATTCTTCGCTTGGTATAATAAGTTGCGAAAAAGCGAGCGCCTACACGCATAAAAAATAAATAACTTGAATGAATCAATTATGTTTAACAACACATAGGCGGCGTTACATATATTTTAGAGCGGAAAATTACGAGACAAGAAGAGAAAAAAGAGTATAAGAAAAGAAGAAGAAGCGAAAATGTTCGTCGATTTCGTTCGCCTTATATGCGGATGTGCGTTGAAGAGGTTGTGAGAGGAAAATGATGGGAAAATATCGAAGGGTCACAAATACAAATTCAATTTGAAAGGATATATAAAAAATTGACACGTTCTATCCCTCTTCAAACATAAAAATGATATCATTCCCATATATCGCTTATCGGTGTGTAAAATGGGAAAGTCATATATGTACATGCATTTCATATTCATAGATGGCGAGAGAACGCTCGCCGCCGAAAAATGGATAATTTACAAATCAAATCGTTTCCCATCGAGCAGGATAGGAGAAGAAGAGAGGGTTTATGTAAAATAGTAGTTGTGCAACAACAAATTCATTAGCCTGAATCTTACATTATTCAACTTTGTACTAACGCAGATTACGTGTATAAGTTAACTCACGTCTGCAAAATTCTAAATAATTTTTTTTTAGTTAGTAAATGTGTTGCAATTTTAAATAATTTAATAGAATTTAAAAAAAAATCTTAACTTTGTGACTACAACATCTTTAGGTATTTCTTTAGTTGTGGTTTATTGATAGAAACATAATAATTGTTGTCCAAGTTTACTTATAATTTAAAAGTTATTAAAAAATCTAAATAAAAAAGATATTGGCTTACTAAAAAAATTTTAGGACCCTTTTCTCTAAACTTTCAGCATTTTAAGAGAATACGTAGTCAAAATTTGGGAAATTATTTGGATTTTTTTACGTTTTACGAATTGGAATTTTTTAGTTGCTGCTTCTATTCATACCAAAAATTGCAACAACTATTGTTAAGATTTGCTAGGAATTTAAGTTTAAGTGCAGTCAGAAAAAAATTTACAAGTCGTTTTTCTAAATATTGCAAATTAACCATTTCATTTGTACGTTATCTGTCACTTATTCTCTTCATTCCAAGAAATGTAATAATAGTTGTCTAAAACTTGCGCCAATGAACGAACAAATTCAAAATGTGCGATAATAAAAAAAATCAGTCAGCATTTTACTGCATTAAATTAATTTGTCACCGCGACTCTGAAATTAGATGCTTACTCTAATTGGATTGACATCGCATTCTACATTATTCAACATAATTTTTCTGAAATTCAAATTAGATAAAGTGCCTGATTTACATACATAAAAGATTTATGCAACAACCGCCCTACACATCTATTGCATTTGACCATGCAATTTTCGCCACCACCCCCCAATAACAACCGCCAACGACTGCACTGCGAAAGTGCTAAAAATTTGAAATTCATAAATGCACATTTAGCGCATATTTCACACGTTCAAGATGCGCTCGTAAAAATTGCTAAAAATGTTAAATAGCGACGTCGCCATCGATTTTCATGCGCGTTTAATTACGATGCGGTTTTATCGCAACCAAAACACACAAAAAAAAGACAAAAAACGCGCGCGCTGTACACATAGATGGATATAATAAAAAGTTTTGGTTGTGTATGTGCGATAGTCGTAATCATCGTTCCTATTCAGCGGGGTGGCCGCGTCCTAATTAAATTTTGTTGCCTCATGTTTATTAAAAACATTCCCCCGGAGCGTTTAAAATCGCCATTCGAGGTGGTTGGTGGCGCGGTGGTGGATTTTTTATCCGTCGATCTGTCAGCGAGCGCACTGATAACGTATAAGGCCCATACCAAAGGGGGTCTAAAATGTAAATTTATCATTGTATTAAATTAAATGAAAATCGTTTCTAAGAAGACATGAACGATCTTAAACCAGCAGCATCCATAAAATACATCAAATCAAATTAGTAGCAACTAGACATACCTAATTGCATTCCCATCAGCATCAGCATCATCATCATCAAGTGCGATAAGACCGGCGGTATTTAAAAGAGCGGCTAATTTCCCATCCAAGGGTGCCATCCTCGTTCACCCTTTCAACGGCATTTAAAAACTAACAGCTAATATTTAATTAAAATTTTAAAAGCGCGCGCTGTGTATATATATGCGGATATTGAAAAAATAATTAACTCGACTTAAAACTGTTTGTACATTTCGTAAATTTGCATAAATAATTAAGACGACGACGATGATGATGACGGCAATGATGCGATTTAAAAATTTTATAATTTGGTTACAAAAACAACAACTTGAGGGTTTAGTTAATTTTTCATTGGAGGGTAAAATCACTAAATTTATCAAGTTGCAAAAAAGCACTTCATTTTTCGAACAAAATTGTAAAAATAAGAACAATTTGTTACTATTTTGCCTCAATTTAGAGACAAAAAATTGTTTTTCCAATATTATTCATCTAGCGCACCCAAGATTACTTAAAATCTGTTTAAAAACAAATAAAACGTAATTGGAAGTAATAATTGATGCGATTTGGGTTTTATCAGATATACCTGACGTGATTTTTTACCTCATTTTTTGGTCAAAAAATTATTTTTTCTAAAATTATTCAACTAGCACAGCTAAAATTACTAAAGAACGATTTAAAAATACAGAATGTCATTGAAAATGATAATTGATGCGATTTGGGTTTTATCCTTTTTTTTTCACGTTTTTTCACCTTACGTGATGTTTTACCTCATTTTTTGGTCAAAAAATTATTTTATCTAAAATTAATCACCTAGGGCACCCAAGATTACTTAAAAATAGATTAAAAACACAGAACATCTTATTGGAAATGATCTGCGATGCGATTCAAGTTTTCTATGAACGGCTCAAACGTGGCAACATACCATTTGGGACAAATTGCTTCGCTCTCTACAAAAATTTGGTTAAATGTTTGATTATTTGCAATTTTCCCATTGCCAAATTTGACATGTAGATTGCTGAATCGAGTCAGTAGACAACCATTCTCTCTTAGACACTATCACGTTTGAGGCAAATGAGTTAAAGTACTTTTTTTCGATACAAACTGATAAAAAAACTTGCACACATTTTATTGATGAACTTTTAATGCTGAATGTGAAATATGTACCCAACTTGCATGAATAATTAAGTGATCGGTAATAAATTTATTGATGTTTGAGAGAGAGAAGAAGAAAAAAGCGGCAGTGGCAGCACAGCACCGCACCGCACCGCACCACCGTTCATCGGTCATAAATTTGTGTGTATGCAGCGAAGCATAGATCGCGTATTGTTGAAAATAAAAGGGGACGTGCTGACGTGGTTATTTTATTTGTATTGTATTTGATGCATCTCTGGAGAAATTTTTCGGTATCGATATATGTGCGGCTGGCGTTTCATGGCTGATGCTGCTGCCACTGCTGCCTCCTTGCTGTTGTTCCTATATACTATTTTTTTTATTCTACTTCTGCGTCTGCCGCCGCCACCACCGCCTCATCCACCCGTCGGCCGCTAAATATTGACGTTGCGCAGTATTTATTTCGGCCAATAAATTTAACGGCTGCTATTTATATTATTCTTTTTTCGGCCACGAGGGAACAAAAAACGCATTACCAGCTCGGTTGGATGTGCAAAGTGCGCTCATATATTTTCGATCAGTAGGTATGTGTGTTGTTACAATACGTACAAATGCGACAAAACGCAACATTTTTTGTTGGGGTGGTTTCTGTTAATTAAAGTACCTACGTGCGCGTTTATTTTGCAAACTCGGACCCTCGCTCTCCACCTCCACATACACGCTGATCTCTTTATTATAACGCAAAACAAATATTTTAGCGCGCGTTGTACGTTCGTTCTCTCGTCCGTAAAAGCAAATGCTGGTTCAGCTCGGCCAAATAACTCCTAAACGTATATGTTGTTATTTGCCGTAGAGTAGATGGTTCCACTGCTACTACAACGATGATGATGATGATGATGATGACGGTTAGAAATTATCCACGCCATCGTATATAGCAGCGAAACAAAACAAGAAAAGCAGCATCGTGTGCCATAATTATCCGAGAGCGTAAATTTTTAATTGGAAATTAGGGAAGGAAAAGTGAAACTACAAGACATTTCCATTAAAAAGGGGATGATATATGTGTATGTGTGTGTGTGTGTGTGTATGCTTGTGCGCCCGGAAAATTTCGCTGCCATTGATTTGGTTCATTTGGAGGCCGTCGTCGTCGGCTTTGATATATACATATATAGTATATACAAAACGCAAGGGGATTGGCGCGAAAATGAACATTCTAACCCTTTCAATTATTGTCAATTATATAATGCGCTCGGCAAAAAAAACGTGCATTATTATTCATGCAATCGGAATAATAAATGATAGAGTACAGAGAGTATAGTGTATGTATTGGCGGCGATACTATATATAGTACGGGAAACTCCGAACATCGCATCGATTTTTTCCCACAATTTCGCAATAATGAATCTTTAATTAAACATTTTAATAGCGCTGTAAAATTCATTACATCTACTCTAACAAGCCAATTTTATTCAAGGCATCGTCGATATATCAAATGCAATTTTAACGATCATTCCCAATAGGTTTATAAATTTCATTTTCGTCACACATACATAGAGCGAGAACATTTTAAAATCTGTCCTGTTAATACGCTTCGTTCACCGATTTTTGTCGCTGTATTAAAAACTAATTACACTTCGAGCGCATATGTTTCCTATATACTCGTCTCTAAAACTCGCACACCTAAACTCTAAGTACATACACACAAAAATCACCCGCCCAAACAACATACGCTACTGCTGCTGCTGCTGCTGCTACGCTACTAATTATAAATTTATATGAAATCGTGAAGATTTCGATGTAACAAGCGCAATTAGACGTGTGTTGTTGGTTTGGTTGTTCGGGACGAGAACCCTTTTCCCGAAAGGGTCTCGCCGGCGCGTGAAAGGATATCGGTGTATTCGCTCCAGGCAGGTAACGCCATATCCTTTCGATGTAAATCGAGTATAAAACTTTTTCCCACCACCCACTCACTATACACCCAACAAAAAGAAACACAAGCGTGTTTGTGTTGTAGTACAACATCATGATCGATAATATTATCTCGCGCGCATAGCGTCGTGCAATTATTCGCACAGGCAAATTGAGTCAGGCTAATTTGCGATCAAATTAATTTTCAAACGATGAGGAGAGGATGATGTCTCTTATAGTTTCCTCCGCAGCGCAACAATACAAAAACTACCAAGGCGTAATTTGAAATTCTAATTTGTTATACTCACTATATATAGATATACCTATAAGTATAACATTTTTTTATATTATTATTTTTGGTCGTGCACGAATTAATTAATCATTCTTAAAATATGAACTACTCAAACGCGGAAGTTTGCTATAAATTTACTTGCGAAATTTAGAGATTAGAGTTTAGGCAATGAATATTTTTAATTAATGTAGGAATCTTTAATATTTATGTCCTTAAAAAAACAGTTTTAATTAAAAGTGAAAAGTCAGGTTAAAATATTTACTGCTAATTTACGAAAAAATAATTTTTTCTTTTAGAAAATTTTAATTTCCATGATACAAGCAACAAATATTGCAAAATGTGTTAAATAACTCTTATCTTTAATGTGATTTTTCTTGCTGGAAAAAATAAATGTTGCAAAATTTATTAGAAATTGCATAGTTAAAAGAGTTTTAATAAAATGTAAAAATCACATTTTATTTTTCTATAAAAAACGTGACTTTCATGGTATAAACAACAAATGTTACAATATTTGTTGTAAAGTAAAGAAAACTTTAAGCATTTCATAGCGAAATACTTATTGCAATTTTTGTCAAGAAATATTTAATTAAACACAAAATTATAAATGGTGCTTTTTTTCATCAAACGAAAAAGTTTCAGCTGAAAAATATTGAGTGTTTTACTAACGATATGAAGCAAAAAAAGGTTATTTTCTTTTAAAATATATACGTTTTGCTAAAATATGTGGAAGCAATGTTGTATGTACCTAATTCAAAGTAAAAAGTCCTGATAACATACCTATTTACTACTAACTCTTTAAATTTACAAAAATTTAATAATATTCCTTTAAAACATATTTTTTATATGTTGCAATATTTGTTATATAAATTGTAAGTAGGCAAAGAAAACTGGCAGCATTGTTTATTGCAATTTCGTTAATAAAAACTGTCAATCAAAGACTAATTATATATTGTGCGAAAAAAATGTCAGCTGAAAAATATCATCGATATATGAAGCAAACAACAGTTATTTTCTTGTAAAATATACGTTTTGTTAAAATATGTGGAAGCAATTTAATATTGTTGTATGTAATTCAAAGTGAAAAGTCCTGATAACATATATATTTAGTACTAACTCTTTAAATTTAAAAAATTTAATAATATTCCTTTAAAACATATTTTTTATATAAATTGTAAGTAGGCAAAGAAAACTTTCAGCATTGTTTATTGCAACTTCGTTAATAAAAATTGTTAATCAAAGACTAAAATATTATAAATTGTGCTAAAAGAAGGTATCAACTGAAAATTATTAAGCAAAAAATAGGTTATTTTGTTGTAAAATATAAGTTTTGTTAAAATACGTGGAAACAATTTAATAATCTTGCATGTACCTAATTCAAAGTAAGAAAGTAAAAATATTGACTACTAACCCTTTAAATTTATGAAATGTTACAAAATTTAATATAAATTGTTTTATAGTAGAGAAAACTTTTCGTATTGTTTATTGCAATTTCGTCAAGCAAAAATTAATCAGCCACCAAATTATAAATTGTGCTAAAAACGTGTGCCAGCTGAAAAATATTGAGCGTTTTATTGCCGATATATGAAGAGAGAAAAAAAACGTTATTTTCTTGTAAACTATACGTTTTGTTAAAATGTGTGGAAGCAATTTAATAATGTTGTATTGCGGCATCATTTCCACATCGGAGCCAAATATATATTTTTATTTCGTGTGCATGTGTGTGTTTGAGTGGGTATACGAAATATATATATATTGCATTAATTGAATTAATTTGCCAAATTAGTAACGTTGTAGTGCCTTCAAACTCTATTTGTATTGTAAATTATATTGTTGATTTATCCATCAAAATTGAATGTTGTATAGTAGAACAAAAGCGCGATATATATTGATAAATATATGTACGTCGAAAACGGAATATACGAAATAAAAAAAAGATGAATAATAATGTAAATACGGACAGGAATATGCAGAACACAATTTGTTTTAATTGGCGGCCGACGGACAGCGTTTCCACATTAACCGTAGATTAAAATGCCGCCCTTAACGCGTTTCATTTTTAACGAGCGTGTAAACGAACCGGGCGAAAAAATGTATGAAAAGCGCGCGCTCGCGCCTGATTTATTTAAACGTCACTCTTTCTCTCGTGCACCCCCTCCGAAACAAAAAAAAAATATATATAATATATATATTAATGGGCGACATCTGTTCCATCGTATATTGTATTGTGTGTACAAGCAAGCAGATTTTGCGCTCTCTGTTTTGTTCTCCGCGTTTTCTCTATATACATATACGTTATAGAAAAATAAATATATTGTTTGTATTTTCTACATATATATATATGCATACAAACAATATTTTTTCTTACAGTGAGTTATATGTATATGCGAGTGTAATGGTGAGGAAGAAATTTCTTCGCACATGCATGCGCTCATATGACGCGTAAATCGACGCGGTACATATGGAAAGGAAAATAATAAATTGTTTTCAAGATTTTTTTTTCATCTGCCATATTATATGAATAAATATGTCATTTAGATTAAAGGGGAATTATATTATTTCGCTGCGTAGAATAGCAATCCTAATTATTTAGATATATATAAAAATAATTGCATATTATCAGAATAAAATGTATTTAATTAATTAATAAACTGTTTATTTCAAGTCCTATTTTTGTTTATAGTCATTAACTCGTTATTTAGCTATCTACAAATTTTATAATTATTTTGTTGTATAAACCTTTTCCATTACAAGCTAATTCTGCAGTATGAAAATTTAAAAACATTTATTTATTCGCAATTACGCTGTGTACCTTCCGCCAAATTACGATTAAATTTAAAGAATAACAAACAAACAATTTAATTGCGTTAAAGCAATGTAACCGATTCAATTGGGATAGATTAAAGAAATTACCAAGTATAAGAAATTTAAAATTGGAACGCTTCTTATAGAATATATATAGAGTATAGAACGCGGCAAGGAAAAATAATTCAGCAACAAAGTTTATATAGCGGACATGCAATTTGCTATTATTAAAAGTAAATATTTGATGTTAAATTGGAAGATAGAAAATGTTGCCCCTTTTTTTTATTAGTTCAGTTAACTTAAATATAAATGAAAAAAATGGAGGAGGCAATACAAAATTATATCGGATGATAAATTATTCATAAACATCGATAAGTATACAAAATTGGTCACAGACAAACTGACTATAGTCTTGTAATTTTGACTGAAAAGCATAAATTGAACAAATTAAATAATTTTTTTCTATAAATCGATGAATTGTTCAATTAAACTTTGCTTTTATATAGGCATTTATGCAAATTAACCTGGTAAGCATGATTTGCATCACGTTTGAATATTGCACCGAATCTATCTGGTGCATCAAGCAGGTTTACGATTTGTTTGCAGACTCGAATCAGTGTTAAACTCGCGATATAACACAAATAAAACCTTAAAGAAAGTTCATTTAAGCCAATTGAATATAATTGTTGAATTGAATTGAAAAAGGCAATTCAATAACAATTCAAATCTTTAGTTTCGTCTCAATTTCCAACTCAACAACGCATTCTGATATTACTGGATCGAATCTGGTAAATTTCCGTAAATGCCTTACGTTTTATTTGCATTTTTTTATCAATTGTCATATTTGTTAATCTGTTTTGTAATTTTAATTATTTCTATTAAAAATCCAACCATTCGTGTACACTCATGTACATTCAAACAAAAAAGTTAAACCTATATTTGTGTTTTTAGCATTACCATAGTCAGTTATCACTTGCTTTAAAAGAAAATCTAAATTTTTCAACAGTACACCTAGCGAAATGTAAATTTTAAACAATTCCGACCGGCAATATTTTTCCATGATGTAAATGTAAATTTTCCAATTATGAAAATGCAATAAAATTGCTAATACAATATATATTATGAAGCGTCGAAATGAATATGGAGAGTGTAATTGTATCCGGTATTGCAGATATTTCCTTCTGGAATATCGTCTACAACGTCGTCGTCGTCGAATAGTTTGCCGTGGCGCGCGCGAATATTAGCGATCGCAGTCGCGCTCGCTTGTAACATATAGATTATCCACCCTATTCATAATCAATTTATCCAAAGCGCAAACGCGCAAATTTACCATCTACATGTGTTATAAACAAGCAACTATTCCAAAATTGCGCAATAAACATGTACACCCAAAAAGGGATGATGGTGATTTATTTAGTTTTCCCTAATACATATTTGAAATTCCGGCACGAACTATAGATCTATGTATATACACGTAAATTTGCATAGAAAATCGAAAAAAAAACGCTCGCGCGTTCGCCTAATACATTCACCCTTATTGCACTAATTGCTCTTCCCCCATCGAAAATGCAAAAATAATCAGCAAATAGATTTTAATACCAGTTCACACATCATGTTTCAGCAACATTCGAATGCAGCATCCGCCCGCCGGCAACAAACTCGCTAACAACTTACGATTAATTAAACTTAACCCGAACATTTTCTCTTTTCTAATAGTAAACTTCAAACTGTTTGTATTTTAATAATTAATTAAGGTTTACATAAACAGGTAGTTATGTAATTTTCATAATAGCACCGCATAAATATTAATCGTTTTTGCTTTATTAAACATTATTGAAACGTGTAAGCGAACATGGATGGGAATAAAGCGAGCGGGGGGAAGTAAATTCTTCACTCCACTGGAAAAGTAATCGATACTTTAATTATAATCAATTTGACTGGTATTGATAGTTTGATGTTTCAACAAAACGAACACAATTAAAATTTTAATTAACGATTTGCGTTCGACGCAACAACAAATGGAGCAAATCCACCAACCACCTATTGCCCAACATCGTCATACCGCCTAAATAAAACTATCAATTGCTGGTGGTGGTGGTGTTGTAACAAAAATGAAAACACACATGAAAGTTGGTAAACAGATAAAACATGCGAATGATATTTTAAAACAAAAATAAACGTTTGTTTTTACAACACCAAAACTTTATTTTATTGTACCCCCACATATAAATAATAATCTAAAACGGCGAGTTAATTCGGTGGAAAATAGTGCGTTGATTACCATCTAGTGCCACCGTAAATTTATTCATCGCAATTCAAATTTAACTAACATAAGTAAGCATATAAACGTTTTTTAACTAATTGATATGCTTAATTTTTTTAGTTTAGTTTCACATTAAAACTAAACCAAAACTATTTTTACTTTTAGTTCTTTTAAGTTGCGACACAAAGAAATCTCTTAAATTTCATACATTTTGATCAAAACTTATAGAAATTTAAACTTTTCTAATTTAATTAAACTCGCATTTTACTTAAACTATAAATTTAATGTACAAGTTTAGTTTAAACAAAATTTAAAGCTAAACAAAGCTATATTTTTCTAGAGAAAGAAAATTTTTGACGAATTTTTACAAGAATTCACTTAAATTTTACAAGTTTTTGTATCAAAGTTTGCTGAAAAGCAATTATTTTGTGTGGAAATTTAAACTTTTCTAATTTTATTACTATCAAGTGAGCTTTAAAACGAAAATGTGTGCGCTTTCATGGTAAGAGTTACACACACAAAAATATACGACGAACAACAAATTTAATTGTTTAAAACATGGCGCGCACTTCTCTCCATGCTGCGACAAATGACAAAAAATAGACACAACAGAAGCGTGGTGGTGGATTCACGTTGCCATTCAACTTTGAATGGAATCGTAATTATGCAAGTTTTATCTGCGCTTCAAATTTATATGAAACGCTATAAAAAGTAATAACTCAAACTAATGCAGATTAGCCGTAATCTGGGCGCGCCGCACTTTCCGCCAACATTTTCTATTTTATTTAAAACAATTCGCGACGCGCGCTTGCTTCATTAAAAGCGAGCGAAGAGGTGGTGGAAGTGATAAAAAAACATAACGATAACATGGTTCGGTGCATCGATTTCGACGTCAGGCCACCACCGCCGGCGGTGGGAAAAAAAACGCGCGCCCGCCGAATGATGGAAGAGCGATGGAGCTGACTCTAGGTCAGAAACTATTAGCTTTAGGCGAAACGTTAAAAGATAAAAATCAAGTGACAAATCGTTCCTCCGATGAATACATGTGCCGTTTGCAGCGCACTTTTCTTACATGACAAGTGACTGATATCTTACCACTGTTCGTTGTATGTATGTGTTTGCTTAAAACCGTCACGTAGCTTTTTGCGCTCTCTGTGTGCTCGTTGCACGTTGTGCGGAAAAACGACCAAGACGACGAAGAGTCGTCGAGGCGCGCTTTACGACTTGTGATTTCGGGGCATCAAAGGCAGACGACGACGAGGACGATGGGCCGTGTTCCATGACTGTAAAAAGAGGGATAAAATTTTTAGTTTTATCCAAAATTGGACAAAGAAGAAAACGATGATGCGTTTAAATGCGTGCAGGGCAAGCCGCTTACGTAATAACAAAACGTCTCCAATTTCCATTCAATTTGGAAGAAAATTAGACGCAATATAAAATTACACGTTAAGGAACAAACATAATTAGAATACTGCTAAAAGAAGGCATAATTATTAAGCAAAAAATGTTTTTCCATACGATTTCAGAGCAAAATTCGCGTGGAAAATGAGAAAATTGAGTAAAATTGTATTTTGCATGTTAACTATATACAATAAATTTAAGAAAACTGTTTTATTTTCAATTCTTTTGTCTAAAATTAAAAGAAAATTCGTTGGAAAATCTAGAAAAAACACAATATTTGTACAAATTTCTCCTTTTTGCTTAAATTTCTACATTTTAACATTGAATTGTGCTATTTTCGAGCTAAATACAGAATTATAAGATAACTTTGTTTGTAAAATATGGCAAAAATACAATTATTTATACACACAAATGTTATGTTTTTGCTTGAATGTCCACATTTTCACCAAAACTTGTTAAATTGAAATAAATTAGAGCAAGATTTCCATTGAGAATGCAAAAATTGTGCCCAAAAACATACATTACAGTCCCCCCCAAGACTACCCCACTGCACCGTAATTAATCAAATGACGTAAAAACATTATTGCAAATGCATTGCACAGCGCGCGCGTATGCGATTTTTCCACGCCGAAAATTTAATCTCGCCGATGCGCTTAAAGCGGATGTCGTTTGTTTCTTCTGCACGGATCGAAGTGTGGTGCGATTACGCCAAACTACCTGTAGTTTGTTGTCGTGGTGCAGAAAATCAAACGCACGACGATAAATCCACCCAGCCAGCTAGCTATATAAGAAAGATATGTGGTCTATAGATTAATCAACAATTTTTCTGTGTGTGTGTGTGTGTGTGTGTAAAATTAGATTAGCACGCTAATTGTTATAGACTATCAGCACGCATTCTCCTAAATTAATGAACGACGTATTACGCTGCTAGATATATATGTGGGCGGTAATAATTATTTAGATTTGCAATTGTAATGTCTAGACATTGCATCATAATTACAATTCCTATTCAAATCGTTCGTTATCTGTACGTGTGTGTGTGTGTGTGTGTGTATGAATGTGTGTGTATGAATGTATGTGAATTCATATGTATGTGTGCGGGTCCGAAATATTATACACAATAATTTTCTAAACTAAGTGTGCGCGCATATTGCATACAGATATTAAAGTCACGTACATGTTGTATTTAATTTTATGTCAAAAACCAGCTGCTTTCTGTTATATTTACCATTCCGCATATGTTTCGTATTGTGCGTTTAATTTTTGCCTCGCCGCTTAAAAAACGATCGCTTTTTTTTTGGCAGTTTTGTTGTTGCAAATGTGTTTTTTTCTCGTTGCTGCTACTGCTGCTGGTGGTTCATGTTCAAATATTTGCGCAACGTTACGTTTTGATTTTCCTGTGTTAATCGATTAACGTTGTAATTAATACAAATGTTTTGCTTGCTAAATTTTTTCGGATTTTCAACAAAAATATTTATAGTACTACAACATTTATGAAAAAATAAATTAATTTTGCAAATTTTTGAATCAAGAAACTTGATACTTCATTAAAGTTAGTTTCAAGACAGTAAGGCCCCCGCACAAAACACTGTGATTTTGGACCTCACTGAAATTTTCTGAAATTTTGATATGTTATAGTTTATGACCTCCTAAACAAATATTCCCCCGGCCAAAAACCTTTTAAATGGACA
>JARJDW010016431.1:0-34329 GCA_030264715.1 Adinopsis sp. GC000173 | reverse complement strand
TGTATCTATTTGCAAAAATCGTGACGCACATTTGAAATCTTCGATTAAAACAAGTGCTATAAACAAACTAATCGGCCTATGATCATCAAATTACATGTCAGTATAGAGGATAGTATTAACAATTTATCAATAAATAACATTTTGACAATATCTTAAACCGGGCCTTCTAAATGATCAATTCCCGATACTTATTTGACAGAATGTATGTGCAAACAACTTTGGAAGTTTGACAACTATCTAAATAGTTGATTATGTTAGTAAAAAATTATGCTCAATCGATAAACTCTGATTGCGTTTGAAATAAATAGGTGAAAATGAATTTTGAGATGTATTTTAAAATAAATTACTTTTGATTTTTTACATAATCTAATTATTATTATGATTTCATATTTGTAGTGTTTTGGTCTCTTCAATACGCTAGTATATGGCTTTGGAACATATTTGCTCTACACAGAATGGAAAAGTACAAGAACAGCAAACTAAGCACCACCGAGAATCACGCAGCAACTTTCAAGAAGAAGAAAATTTACAAAATGAACACAGAAAACGTACACGAAAATTTGGAAAAATATTTATTATTATTATAAATTTATTATATTTCACCAATAAAAAAAATCAATTTTGTTTTTTTTAATTGTTATCTTATTATGTTAGTTTTTTGTACGTATAATTTATAAGATTTAATTATTTTTGTTGTAAATGATTGCATTTACAATAACGAGTCATTCAATAGACTATAGAGTATAGCTTATTATAACAAGTTTTTTGTTACAAGAGTTACATGATTATTAATCATCTTTCAATAAGTTTTTTTTTTACATAAATGCATAAACATATGTTAATTTAGTCTTTGTTTTTTTTATAACTATAATTTTTGCAGCAACACTTGTATTACAAATTATGTACCTAAATGTAAAATTTTAATAAAACGATGTTATATAAAATTTTTATTAAATTTGAAAGGCTTGGTAAATGGTAATAAGTGATAATTTATATTAATATTGGAAGAAAATCTCAATAAATCGATAATAATTTAAAAAAGTGGAGGTTTCTTGTTTGAACAGCGCCATCTAATATTGGGTAGCTCAACAAGATAAGGTTTTAAAAAAATTACAATTTAGATAAATTAATTATTTAATGTGACTTCCAGGTCTCATATACATAGAAAATATTAAAAAATATTAAATTAGTCAATAGATTGATTCTTTTAATAAAGTAGATCAAATGGGACCATTGCAACAACTTCACTTTAGTACTGATTGTCAAGGTGCTATATTATAAATCAAATTCATTTAATGTAACGTTCTTTAGTGTCAAAGTATTCAAGTAATATTCGTGTGGTATTTTATAAGAAGATGAATAATACAGACATTCAAGTAATATTTATTATACCAGAACATTGTAAGGACGAATCTCATACCCATCCAATTATGCGAGAAGCATTCGAGGTAAGATAATTCATCAGAATCTTGTGATCAATTTAAAGAAATTTGAAGCAGGTTCTTCTTTTAACAAATCAAGACCATGTTTTACTAAATAAATGATGGAATTATAATAGATCTTTTAAAAACGCATTTTGTAGGTCCAAAAAAATGAATATACTTTCATCAATATTGATATAACCTTTCGGTGATTATAAGAATTTGTAAAGCATGTGTTTTATAAGTTTATAATATTAGAACATAACATGGTCTAGTTTGCAGCAAACTTCTTCATAAGCGTGATAATATCCGATAGGTTAAAAGATCGATATTGATAAGAAAAAATAATTAAATTTATAAATCCTACTTTGAGTATTCATGTAACAACCTTATGTTTTAATATTATTATTATGTGTTTATTAAAATCACAACTTTTTTAGTTAGCTAAAGATTCTATGATGATTACTAAATGGATGTACTCATCGGAGGGCTATCAATTAAATGGGCTCAAGACCAATTTTATTGTATTCGAAACGTTCTCAGGACCATTGTTCGAAAGCGTTCGCAAAACTAATAGCACGTGCGTAGATTTTATTCCCATAAATAAAGAATCGCATTCGTAAATCGACATTTGTTTAGTAGAATCATTGGCCCGGCTTGTTTGGTGCATTGCCTAATGGACGTGAAGCAGATTCCACCCGTCGAGTGGCCGATTTACTGCTTCGCGATGGAGGGCTGTGTGGTGACGGCGTCAAACATCAACAAGATGGCTAAGCAAGAGGTCGAAAATAAGGTGAAGATGATGGGTGGTCGCTATTCGATGAATTTGAGCGAGGATACGACGCATTTAATTACTGGATGCGTTAACTCGGATAAATATTGCGTAAGATATTTCAAACGTTGAGAAACTACACAAAATCAATGAAACAATGTATTGATAAACAGCTGAAGATTATATGTATTGATTCACATTTCAGGGATTAGCTGATTAATCTATTGTTTAATTGATTTTTACCTTCGTCACGCATTTCAAGCAAAATGGTTGAATTGTTTTTACATACGCATCGTTTTTTTTACTTTTAGCAAGCCACCTCGAGGGGCTGCAAAATCTATCAAACAACATGGATCGATGCGCTGTGGGAATTATGCCAAAATCACCAAGAAATTGATTTGAACAATGAGCAACTTGATACATACAAATGTCCTGCGTTTTATATGCTAGAAATATGCTTAACTGGTTTTGAGGAGGAAAAAGAGCGTTTGATAGATTTGATCACAAAGAATGGTGGGAAGTATACTGCGAGATTGCAATTAAAATCGGCTGATGTATTAGTTTGTAAAAGGTGATTAAAAAAATTTGAAAGTAACTTAGGTCCACTGCAACAAACAGTTTTTACAAAAAATAATAAAATGGTCTTGCTACTAATATTATATCAATTTAAGACTAACGTGAGTAAATATTTTTGTAGTACTGTGGGGCAAAAGTATAAAGCTGCTAAGAAAAATCAACTTTCTTGCGTTACGGCGGATTGGGTCTATGAAAGCGTTATTGTCGGCTACTGCTTGCCTGTGGAGCAGTTCGCCCCAAAGGTTACAGTTTCAACACCGGAGCGTGGTTCTACAATGATCGATCTTGACATATCAGCAGTATCAACAATCAACTCAATGAATGCCGGCTCAAATCAATCTGTCTTTCAAGAAACTATAAACGGCACTATGCTTAAACGAAAAAGTAACTCTTTCAAAGCAATAAATTATTTTATACTAGATTCTATTTTTATATCTAGGCCCGCATCAGCCTACACCGCAAGCAGACATCGACGGTATAGACATTAAGCGAGCGAAGCGTGCTGGCGCCTTCCTCGATGGATGTAATGTAAGTTGCAATTCCCCAAATTTTGACTTTCGGTAATATTTATAGTATACTACAGATTTTTCTCGTCGGTTTTTCGCCGGAACACCAAGACAAGCTTTGTAAAATACTGAATTACAGTGGCGCTATGCGCTCTGAAGCGTTCAACAAGCACGTCACTCACATCGTTGTGGGCGATACGCGCGCAAGAGAGTTCCGTGCATTACAAACTAATCAGAATCTCAACAATTGTGCGATGGTTTCAACGGAATGGATCCTACAGTGTTTAGAAATGGGACATTCTGTGAAAACAGATGATTATCGCATAGGCGAGAGTATTGTGATGCCGAGCGTTGATAAATCGAAGGCAAAGGATGGGATGCTGTTTAAGTCACCGCTCACTAAAAAGGTGAATATTTGTTTTTGTGTTAAACTCATATTATATTACTTAAAGTTGAACTAACTTCTAAGCATAATATTTATTACTTATTTCAGACGCTTTCGTTCTTGAAAGCAGATACTTCTACATTAAGTCAAAACCAAGAAACGCTAACCGAACCTGAAGAAAATACGATGGAGCAGGATCAACATGCGGAGGAACCTGAGAATGCGGATATTATGTCGCAATATATTCAGCCATTAGGTAATAAAATAATTCATAATCTCTTTGTGTGAATTTTAGTTTGGTATTCCAAAGAACTGTCTAAACTGACAAGCTGCCAACATTTTTTTAAAAGAAAGAGCGGCTTTTTAGTAAAGCAACAATTGATTAAAATTAAGATCATGATATTATAGAAAATAGTTGTATTTTACATTGACATGTTGTTCCTCAGCAGTTTAAATATTTTAAATTACCTAATTCCATTTCGAGGTTACGTTCATCTATGTTTAAAATTGTTAAATTTAAAAAATATCTAGTCGTAAAAAAGTTATATTTTAAATTGACAGGTTGTCCTCCCAACAGTGAAAAAGATATATTTTGTAATATGTTAGCAATGAGATTGCGTCATTTTCAAAGCTATGAAAGTTAAAATATTATGAAGTATGAAAAATGCGGTTTAATAATTGGTATTATTTATCTAGTTGTAACTAAAACGTAATCAAATAGAAAAAATGAATTTGTTTCTGAATTTTAGGTATGCCTTTACCGGAAGCAAATGTGAATCAACAAACTAGTAAGTAGAATATTTAATACAATAATATTTTTAAATTTTAATTTATACATATGAATTTTCAGCCTTTAAAAATCAAACAACCAGTAAAGAGAATGATGAATCTTCGCCGAGTATCACAATGAGCGAAACAGCTACCTCGCAGCAAATCAACATATTCAAAACAAAGAACTTCTACTTGCGCGACGATGTCACTGAAAACAAGCATAGAGAAGCAATAGCGACGAAAATTGAAGAATGCGGAGGCAGCACAGTCCCGTCAGCATCAAAAGCACATTATATTGTCGCTCCGACCTTTCTATCAAAGCAGGATAATGCTAACAAAACAACACTCGTTACAGCTTACTGGATCGATGAATGCCATGACACTCTACAACTAATCGAAGATCTGGTGTACTATCATAAACCCTTATACGTACAAGCAATGAACCCGTCGATGTTCGCCGGGTGTGTGTTCACGTTCAGCAATTATCAGGGCTATGAGAGGGTGTACTTGAGGCACACGGTGCAATTGTTTGGGGCATTAGCGCAAGATCAGCTCGCAAGGAATGCGGTACCGGATAAACAAATTCGTGCCACTACACATCTCATTAGCTCTTCGAATGAGGGGAAGAAATTTGAGGCGGCGTTAAAATGGGGCCTTGTTGTGGTTGGCAAAGATTGGATTTTCGCGTGCATCCAGGCGGGGATGTTAGTCGACGTGAGAGATTTTCTATTGGTCGAACCTAAAGGTAAGAAAAGCAATTGATAATTTTATGAATTTTAAAAATTTGTGAAGGAAAAGTCGTAATGGAATAAGAATGTGGCTCATTCAAATATAAACGAGACTTTTTTTTAAACGCCTTCTAAAAAATGTTATGAAAATTCGTTGCCCATAAGATGGATTGACTTCTGACTTACTCATTGTGCTTTTGATCCTGGAAAGGACATGATTGAGCAAGCCGCAGGCTGAGGAGTCTTATTACTTCCCCACTACGGCTTACTCACGTTTCAATCCCTTTTCTATCACTATCTGAACGTCCGTTTGAATGACTCACGTATATCATGCTTGTATAATGTGGCCAAAAACTCTACTATCCAATTAAAATAAAGTAACATTCCTAAAAGTATCGAAGCATTTTTTTATATATAAATTTTATATACCCTTTATTGTCTGTAAACGACTTTCATGTCTGGTGCTATCCGCGGTACAGCAGTACATAGTTTAATAATTTGTATTTTATTGTTAACTTATTATTGCATTTCTTTAAGCTATTGGTGGTTCAACAAGTATGGTTTGTGAAACACCGTTACCTCAACAACGTTCATCAGCCGGTCCTCTTATTAAGACGCCAAAATCTCGTCTTGATATCCTTAAAGCGAGTGAACGCACGCCGCGTTCGCCACGTACACCACCAAAAGAAGTTCCTCGCAATACAGACTCGGGTAAGTTTTATGGTCTTCGTAATTGTTGTATTCCATTTCTTCGTTTCGATCTTGTAGCCGATGTCACGCCGAAAAGTAATGGAACACCGGTGTTCAGTCAAATTACGCCCGTCGCGCAGATTATGGCTAAGGCGAATATAGAACCGTCGTATCGAAGCTTCGACGGTGATCAACTGGAAAAGCCTGACGTGGAGACACCTAATAGGCCGCCGCAAAATTGGGAGGATATTGATACGCCTGATACGCCGTACGGTGCGTTTATCGAGAATCCACCGCCAGCTGAGCTGCGCAAAAAGATGCTGAAGTGGATCAATCATTTTCCGGAGGTCAAACAGCGTCGTATGAGTACAGTCAGTGTTAACGATTTAATGTGTTAGTACTTGTTAATCATAAAAAATATTTTCTTTAGCCGTTAAGTGAGCTGAAACGTCGATTATGGGACCAAATCTGTCCGGATTTCAAGATGGCACCCCTCAACTTTGACGAAATCTCGGATGATGAAGTTTGTAATAAGACAAATACTAGCCAAACTTCAATTCACAACGATACTGAAAATACATCATTGCATGCGGCGGGCGTAGCGACTGAGAATAAAGAGAATCCAGGTACACCCGTTTGTGTCGTCAACGAGAAGCTGCAGCAATTGGAATCGATGGCTAAGTCGATGAGCAATAGTGCTTCACGACGCGGTTCTTTGATCTCATTATGTACCGAGGAGCAACGACCGAGCACTAGCTCTATGAAAAACGGTTGTGCCAATCTGCTTTCACAACCGTATTCAATCGGCTGGGATGAAAATCTTACGTGGGATCATGAAGTAAGTCTAGAATAACATTGATGTGTTTTTAGATAATTTTATGCTTAAATTAATAATTAAGAAACGAAATTAATAGGTACTGGATTAATACATTTTTTATTATGTATATAGGCAAAATCAAATACAAGAGCTGCATCGACAACATCGACGAATAGCCCACCATTTTTCATGATTACCGGTGCAGACGATCGCGAGACCCTTATTGAAAAGATTGAACAACTCGGCGGCAGTGCATCTGCTTTAGCGAACTATGATCCAAGTGCCACGCATCTACTTTGCAACCGCTTAAATCGCAACGAGAAATTCCTGGCGGCAATGGCTTCTGGCAAATGGATACTGGACCTCTCCTATATCGACGATTCCTTGAAGGCGGGCAAATTTCTACCGGAGGAGCAGTATGAGTTCGGCAATCCACGCTGTAAGATCAAGGTCGATTTGGAGGTGCAGCAACGTGCTAATTCCGCACATTTTTGGAGAAAAACAATTGCGAGTCGGCATTATGGCGCGTTTCACGACATTCGAGCGCTGGTGTTCGCGTCGAAACGCGACCCCCTCATACGTGTGATCAAAGCGGGCGACGGTGTGGTAATTGATGAAAAGTATGAATTTGTCACATATCGTTTTATATTCTACTAATATTTCCCTGTTTTTTTTTTGTTACAGTCCACCATTCGAAAATAATATTAATGCGACCCATTGCTTCTTAGAGATGAAACCCGGTTTGCAAGTAGACGACTTTATACCATTAGCAACGCAAGGCATTTATATAGTGGATAATATTTTTATAAACGAATTTTTGCATAGAACTGTTGAAGATATTAAAAATTATATTATTCCATATTTTACTAAGTATTATTAATTTTGTTTTAAATTGTTGTCAACTTAATTTTAATTATGAATTTTATAAATTGTGTCTTAATAATGAATTTTTGTTTTGCGTTACAGACTTTACTTTTAAAATCTTTTTTGGTACACTTTTTATTTGATAATAAATGATAAATAGATATATTATCCAAGTTTATACCGTTTAGGGGCCCCTATCAATGCTCTTACTATACGAGGATTGCTCGAAATTTGTTATTTCATTCTGTCGCAATTTTTTACCGGTAAAGCGCAAAACAACAGTCAAAACAAGTATAAAAGTTGCAAATATAGTTGTTGCTATCATCGCTAAATCAAATTTTGTACAATTTTCATAAATTTTAATGTTTGATAGTCTCCGTTTTATATCTTTTATAATGTTGTGTTTGTCGCGCTGTTTTAAACTGTTGATGGTCTTTTCATTTTAAGATAATTCGCTTAATGTCTATTTGTACTTACGACAAACTCAATTACGGACTTTGCTTTTTTTCTCAGGCTTGAAACTGCAACCACGTTAAAAGTGGTTTCAAAATGTTGCAAAACTAAAATGAAACCGCAATAACAAAGAAAGATTTAATTCTGAATTAATCCTTCAGCATGTCCTAGACAAAATGCCACAATAAGCTAACAAACCATGCCAATACACTGCTTCACTTTGTTTTGGATCCAGCTACCGCCAGAAGATTAAAGAGACTAGACAAGATGGTCTAAGAATGGCTTTTTAATGTAGAAAGCCTCATTACACAAGTAAAGAGTGTGCCTATAGTTCTTAAGTCATCAAAAAAGCTCACAAAATGTTAAATCTGATTGCGAATTAAACTTTTGACTACATAAGAAAATAAGTGTAGAAAAAAAGAAGAATTAATGTGCATTAAAATTGGCATTGTCGGCTATGAGTAGTTCAAACAAAGCAAATTTAAATGACATTTAATCGCGATTAGTTTTAAAAATATGCATTTTTTCTTTTGGGATAGGGAGGGATTGTAGAAAAATTTCGCAGTATGAGAAAATCAGGGTTGGCGTCACGTCCAAGTACGGTAATTACAGTCGATGAACGTAGAGCCATACTGACCAGATTTCGCCGTGTGGTACATTGCGTAATGGCAAACGCATATTGGTTATCAGAAGTTACAACTACGGTGCAAATTACAATTAATGAGGATGTTCGAAAGAATGTCGGAATTATTTTACAAAAAAAGAAAGGCAGAAGCTATTTTACATTGCTAGTAATTGCATTATCGTTTAGTATTTATTGTTCATAACCTTAATTTGTAAAAATCTAGATTAAGGGGTTGTTAAACAAGCCACCGCAATGGCGTACAAAGGAGGAAAAGGAGTTACTCGCCAAGGTGATTTCAACCGTTAAATTTATACGCAAATACTCGCAGGTAAGACCCAAACACGCAAGAAAATTACTTGGATCGGGTCTACTCTCATGGAGAGTGCCCTACCTTCAAATGTAAATAAAAATCGTGACCACTCCTTAATTTGTTTATTTGAATTGATAAACTAACAAAAATATAACAACAATATTTAAAAAACAAAAAAAGAAATTAAAGAGATAGATTGAAAGTGGTTGCAATTTCTATTTACATTTTATGGTAGGACAACCGTGGCAAATCTCCATAGGGAGCATCATAAATATCGAAGGGGTGAAGATAGACCAGATTCAGGTCATTCTCCTTTCGTCAATAATGTGAAGCGCATCTTTTTCCATTTCAGAATGTGCAAAAAGAACTGTCATCGGTGACGACATTTGCTTATTTCGGGCCCGGTCGAATTCTGGTGCGAGAACATCGACCGCCTGGAGCACTCTACTACTTGATCACCGGACGTGTGATTGGCGAACATCGCGAAGAAAATGTCACGCTGAACGAAACCGAAACCAAATCGTTTATTTTTCAACCTGGCGATGTCTTATGCGAGCCAGCTCTACTAACCGGCATGCCGCAGACGCTCACATTGCGCACTGACGGTAAATCCATGGTATTTAATTACTTTTGCAGGTGCAGTCAACGAATATCGACGTAAAATTAGTTGATAAGTGTCAACTGTAACAAATGTCAAATATTATTGAGTTTTTCCGTTTTTCATGTAGCGTTTGGTGAAACTTCCATGGTTTACGAGCAGTTTAAACCCAGTTTGACCAAGTTAGCTAGGAATTTATGTATTTAGTTTGGATTTTTGATAGTTTTTGATGTATCTTAATTAAAATTGATGAAGCATCACTGGGAAAGTGAAAAGTTGGGTTAGGGTACTTTTGAGTGCTTCATTAAAAAATTAGAAATTTGTCGTCTTTGTAAGAAAGTTTAGATTTTTTAATGACTTTGAGTTGAAATTCATGTAAAATCGTTGGGGGTGGTGAAAATTGTGCGTATTTTTATAAAATATATTGTCCACTTCAACTTCAGTTTTGAGGAATTTTTAACAACTTGGTGAAGAATTTTGTTATTTAAGATAAAAAATGTTTTTTAGTGGAAAGTTGTAGAAATTTTGTCCTGGGTTTTAATGCAACTAATTTTATTTTTGCTGGATATATTGGATTTTTTGACGATTTTAGTTTCAATCTTATGCAGCATGGTTGGCATGGCATTTTGACTATTTATCAGTGTTTTCTACATAGCTTTAAGTTAAAAAATTATTTGTTGTATTGGTTTATAGGGCATTGTGAGTTTTTACTCATCCATCGCGATGACTACATGAGCATTCTCATCAAGTACTCGCTGCTGGAATTCCCCGAGGTGGAGGAGATGATGCGCCGCTATGATTTCTTCAACCATATGCAGGAGTATGCCATGAAGGATGTGAGCCTTGCCGGTCGCATTAAGACATTCACGCCGGGTACGCTTATACTCAGCGACGAATACGGCAAATATAATACGTTCTTCGTGCTCGATGGGACCTGCCAGGTTATGGAATATTTGCTCGTCTATCGGGTGTGGTGCAATCTATACAGGTACAAATTTAAGTTTTACAGCTACGAGGAGGAGATGAAGTATCGGCAGCGCAGGCAGTCGCTGCCGTCGGAGTGGAGCGATCCGGAACTGTCGTTGAAGGTGGCGCTACTCGAAAAGTCGTACGTACACACCAGAAATGCGTTAATGCGACTTTGATAAGCTAATTAATTGTTTTTTGTAGTACGATGA
Source organism: Adinopsis sp. GC000173 (assembly GCA_030264715.1). Classification (NCBI taxonomy): domain Eukaryota; kingdom Metazoa; phylum Arthropoda; class Insecta; order Coleoptera; family Staphylinidae; genus Adinopsis; species Adinopsis sp. GC000173. The sequence continues at coordinate 23,635 of JARJDW010016431.1, read as the reverse complement.
GTCTCTACAGGCTGAGAGATAGTACGCAACCAAAGGTCAACATTTCCGGGTAAATTATAATTTAACAATTCATGATTGTGAAGAGTCAGCAGCATATTACATATGATTTTAGATTTGACAGTCACACTTCGTTGGAGGAAGTCCTAACGCACAAGAGGTAGAATTGTGTCAAACGTATTTCGTATTGAACTTACGTTTGTATGTTAGCCTACTGCCAAAACTGAAGTCCGACGTATTCAAGAAGTTCAATTTTGCGCGCTCGAATATGCGCAACGATCTGCCGTTCCACATCGAAACCTATCCGATTGAGGTGTGCACGTACGGACGAGATGCGGTATTCGGCGTCGGTGAGAACATGCATCGGCGTCACGTCTTCGCCAAATCGACGACGCGACTCCTCATTCTACCGAAGCATATTCTGATCAAGCATCAAATGGATACGTTCAAGGGCCTGCGTGTCTCCCTTGACAAGATGATACCGAACTCGGAGCAGGTATTTCAACATTTTGTACGCAAGCGTGAGTTTGCCACGTACAAGCGGGAGTTGCTCAATTCGTTGCGACAGCATCCCAGCGGGAATAAATTCCGTAACGTGCCGCTTTCGATACGCATCCGGCATGATCTATCTTTAACGTACTAGACGTAAGTATTTATAATAATAAATAGCACTTAAATGGGTACTCTTGTCATTAATTTATCTCATTTGCTGAAAACTATTATAATTTTCGTGAGGCAATTCTTAATTGGTAGAAGCACATCGTTGATGGATCCAGAGTTGCAGCCAATTAGCACTTACTTGTCTAAATGCAAGGCCGACCATCTTCTGGGATTGTGGGATGCACCTGAGTCTTGCAATTGAGCGAGCTCCTTGATTTTTGCACATGAATATTTGACGATTGCCAAAAATTTGTTTGCGCGTGGGCTCCATCTTTTTTGTTACGATTTTTACTTGAGGTGGGCCTCAAATGGTTTCTTGCAATTACCTTCGGAAAAGTAACTTGTATCAAATGCTGAAAACACGCGCTTGTCGCATATTTGACCTTTTCGTTTGTGGCAAATCTTTGTTCAGCCAGCCATTTTTGAAATTCTTAATCGGTGGAAGCACATCGCTGACGTATCTACAGTTGTAGCCACTTAGCACTTCATCGTCTAAATACAAGGCCAACCACAAGATTGTGGGGTGCACAGGATGCAAGGCAACTGAGTCTTGTAATAGAGGCAGCTCCTTCATTTATGCACATGAATATTTGACGATTGCGAAAAATTGTTTGCGGATGGGCTCCATCTTTTTTGTTACGATTTTTACTTGGGAGGAGCCTCAAATGGGTTCTTGCAACTACCTTCGGAACAGTAACTTTTACCAAATGCTGAAAAAACGCGCTTGTCGCATATTTGACCTTTTTGTTTGAGGCCAATCTTTATCCAGCGAGCTATTTTTGAGATTTAGGAAAAGATAGTTATCTTTCGGAATCAAATCCGACGAATACGGGGCGTGGGGGAGGCATTTCGAACTCTAATTCATTCGGTTTCGCAGCAACAATCCTGGACTTGTGGATTTGTAATACGTCTTGTTAAAACACTTGGATTAATTTAACAATTGCATGCATGTGGTTTAGATTTTGCAGAACGACACCTGACAGATTGAAATAGACAAATATCACAGCGACAATGTGTTTCTAACGCCATTTTTGGGATATACCGTTTACTTTGGGAATCACCTTCGAATTTTTTCACGTTTTAAGTATTTATAGCATTTCAATAACGCGATGACACGTAAAAATGTTTTTACCAGATAAGCTTATCTATTAATTATAATGTAATGTATTTGTTTTGATTGCAGAAATTGTGAAATAAAATGCAATATTATAAAATTCAATAATTTTTATGTTGTCAAATATTTGGATTAATTGTAATATAATTAATTTTTTAATTAATTACTTTCAATGGGCCTATTTTCATATACAATAATTATAATTTTTACGCAGTCATATTTTAATGATATTAAACCTAGATTATATAAGACCACTTCATATTTCATACAATTAGATATATGAAGATATTTAGTATCGTTCATAGCTTGCCGCGAACATGTTGATTGTTATAGTAGCAGCGATTTTATCTATACTTTTCTACTATTTTATAATCAAACCGTACCATTACTGGCGCGATGTGGGTGTGAAGCATCTGAAGCCGACGATTCTTTTCGGCAACTTTTTCGATACGACATTTCGGCGCACGAGTGTCGCTGAGAATTTGGCGAAACTTTACAATGCATTTCCATCGGAACGGTAGTTAATTTAAGATTTTGTAATTAATAATATTCATAACTTATTATTATTTTTATAGCTACACCGGTTTCTATATATATTTTCGGCGGGTCTTGATGATTCGCGACCTGGAATTGATTCGGCAGATTACAATCAAGGATTTCGATTCGTTTGTCGACCATCAAAAATTCATCGACGAGGAGGTCGATCCGCTATGGTCGAAAAACTTATTTGCCATGACTGGTGAGTTTTACACGCAACTTTATAAACGCGAATAGTTCCAAAATATGGTATAAACCTATTCATCTTGATTTATCGACAAGTATAAGTTGGTGGTTTGAAAAGTTTAGTGTCATTTCATCATTTCGTCTTTTATGCGTTTCATGCGCTGTTTCTGTGTATATTATTTTACATTTTTTGCGTTGTTTCTATGTTTTTTTTGTCATTTTTCCTCTCTTCTTGCGTGTTTTTAAAGCTTTTTTGCATTTTCCGCTTTCCCCTTTTTTATGTTTTTTTTGGGGTTTCCTTTTGCTCATTTTTTCGTGTTTTATGCAAGAAATGCGAAATTACACAAAAAAGTGATAAACAACGAAAATGTGCAAAAAATTGCAAAAAACCGTAAAAAATAAGATGCAGAAAAATAGCAAAATATGCGAATGAGAAAAATCGAGAAAAACATTTGAAAAAATGTAAAAAATGTAAAAAAGGCGAGAACACGGAAAACCTACAAGGAAAACTTATATTTATTAGTATTTATTATTTGTAGAGCTGGAACCTTTTTAGGCGACTCGCGTATTTTCATTGTTAATGTACGAAAATGTTTAAAATCCGTTGGAAATTACAGTGGGGTAAATAGAGGATAATGGCCCTATATTCTAGACTTTCGGTTCTTAAGCGTACGATTCGAGATCTATTATGTGTTTTGCCACGTCTTGTTTAATGCGATTTGCGACGTCTCGTTTTGCACGATTAACAACACCTGCCTTAACGATCTATATTCTAGATTCGCGAGTCTTAAGCATATGATTCGCAATCTCTCACTTAGCGCGATCTCTCACCCAATTTATGCGATTTTTCGACACCTCGCTTTATGCGTTTTGCCACGTCTCGTGTAGACGAGTAGTAGTACGATTTGGGACATCTCCTTTAGAACTATTAGCAACGCCTTCCTTAATACGTTTTGCGACGCATTGCACAACGCGTTTTGGGACGCCAAAAAGATTACTTTTCATAAAATGTTAACAACTTCTAACCAGTTTTTCTCAATTTTATTTTTAATAAATGTAATATTTCCCTTATAGGCGATAAATGGCGTGGAATGCGCTCAACCCTTTCACCTTCGTTCACCGGCACCAAGATGAAGGCAATGTTCCATCTGATCGACGATTGTGCCAAACAATTTATCGACTACTTTAAGCAGCAAGGAAACGGTGTAATTCCAGTGCAAACAAAGAATACATTTACCCGCTTTACGAATGATGTGATTGCAACATGCGCATTTGGCATCAACTGCAACTCATTGATCAATCGCGATAATGAATTCTACATGCACGGCCTCTCAGCCACTGATTTTAGCGGCCTGAAAGCGTTTCGTTTCTTTGGCTACATGATCAGTCCGACGATTATGAAGCTGTTTAAGGTGAAGATCTTCGATGTCATAACGGGCACATTCTTTCGCGGTGTGATCAAAGACACGATTAAGCTGCGCGAAGAGCAGAATCTAGTTCGGCCGGATATGATTCAACTTCTACTCGAAGAGCGCAAAAAGCGTGCGGGCGATGATAGTAAACCGATGATTACCGACGAGGATATCACCGCACAAGCGCTGATTTTCTTCTTTGCCGGCTTCGATCCGTCATCGAGCTTTATGGAGTTCTTCTGCTGGGAGTTGGCAATGAATCGCGATTTACAGACGCGATTGCGCGCAGAAGTCATGGAGGCTTCCGATGCGAACAATGGCAAATTGAATTACGACGCAGTCAGAGGTTTGAAATACTTTGAAATGTGCGAGTCAGGTAATTATTAATCAACTTAAAATACATACACAAATTAATGAAATAAATTTATTTCAGAGGTGTTGCGTAAGTGGCCGCCAACACCATCCAGCGATCGAGAAGCGACGCGCGATTACACCATTAAAGCGGAAAATCCCGGCGAACGTGATGTCTTTCTGCCGAAAGGCAGTGTTATTTGGTTCCCGATTTACGCCATACACCACGACCCGAATTACTGGCCCGAGCCGGAGAAATTCGATCCGGAACGCTTTTCAGAAGACAACAAAAAAAACATACATCCAGCTGCATACTTCCCGTTTGGCATGGGACCGCGCCTCTGCATCGGCAATCGTTTCATTCTGATGGAGGTGAAACTGATCATTAGCCATATTTTGCGCGAGTTCGAGATTGTGCCGCTACCGGAAACACCGCGAAAGATCACACTGCATCGCTCACAATTCAATTTGTATCCCGATAAGCCAATTGTACTTGGCTTCAAGCGCATTGATTAAGTAGTCATTGGGTTGTCGTCGTCGTCCAACACTTTTTGTTCGATGCAATATTACAAATGTTATAAGCATTTTAAATGTGTTAGTCAAAGTTAGTCAAAAGTCAAAGTGTTTGAGGCGAATAAACTTTTCAAGCAAACGCGGTGATAAATTGTATCAATCTAATGTTTAATTGTACAGAATAACCTAGAGTAATATGTCAGTTAATAAATGATTACCATCTACACGTGTTTTGTCGATTTTTACATTATATGTTTTTATGCATAAGATGACTAATTAAAAACACTTGGTTTTTATGCACTATAGATATTTCATTTATGTAAAGTCTATGCGTATTTCGGCAATAAAATCATCATCAGGACTAATCTGTAAATGTATTACCTATTTAGTTTACTTTATTTCTCCGAATATATCTTGGCAAATCTCGCTTAAATCATATAAATAGTCTGTTTCTTGTTGTTTATAGATTAGTCCTGATGATGGTTGTATAAAGAATCAAAACCAAGTATTTTTAATTATTAATCTTCAATATTACAACAATAGTTCACCAATTGGTAGCAGCAAATATTTAAACCTTTATAAATGTTTATGGGTCAAAAAAGACTAAATCCGGTACTGAAAATGATTTTCGAAATATTTTTAAATGATAAATTGTCAGTGAAATTGAACTAAACAAACTTGTTTGCCTTGTTATTATTCATCTTAAATGATTCTTAATTCTCTATCAAGGCCAAATTTTGTTTACATGCAAGCCGTTCTTGCTATAATTATAGACGACAAATCAAGTTTTGCTTAAGCTATTATATAATAATGTTTTCTCCTACTCCAAAAAAAAAAGAAATATCAACAATAATAATAATTATGGTCGCACCTTAAAAAATATTTAGTATCGCTGATAGATTGGCGCAAACATGTTGATTATCATCGGCGCAACGATTTTATCCATACTTTTATACTTTGTTTTAATAAAACCATTTCATTATTGGCGCGATGTTGAGGTAAAACATATCAAACCGGTGATTATATTCGGCAACTTTGCCCGATCGACCTTGCGACTGACAAGTTTCGTTGAAACGTTACAGGGTATTTATAATGCATTTCCCAATGCACGGTAATAATAAAAGCGTTAAATTAAATAATTTCGCAGATGTTTTTGTTTTACATTTAATTTTGTAGCTATTGTGGTTTTTACCTATTCCTTAAACGGGTCTTGATGGTACGCGATTTGGAGTTGATTCGGCAGATTGCGATCAAAGATTTCGATTCCTTCGTCGATCATCAGAAATTTATTACTGAAAATGAGGATCCGCTATGGGGGAAAAACTTAATAGCCATGTCAGGTAAGAAGTTTTGACTTTTACACCTTTTTTGTAAAAATATTTTTAATTTAAGTATTTTCAAGCCTTATTTTTGTGACTGATAAATGCTTCGGTACTTCACCTCACATATCTTATCTTAATATTATTATATATATAAAATGTAGGCATAGAAACAGGCACAAACGTATCAATAGTTGAAAAATTTAATTAAATTAAAGAAATCATTTCATCTTTTGCATTTCATTAAAAAATGAAGAGTATTTAAAAGCGTAAAAGACAAATCGCAGAGCGAAAAACATAAATTATGTGTCCCATATAACGTTGATTAAGTATATATACTTATTAAATTGCTGGTCACCGTGTCTTCTTAGTTACCTACAGATTATTTCACATGCAAACATTGAAAAAGAAGAGAAATTCACTGAAAAACATTGAAAAAACAGTAAAATTCATCGAAAAACATTGAAAATACAGTGAAATTCACTGAAAAGCTTAGGAAAACAGTGGAATTCTCTGAAAAACATGGAAAACAATGAAATTTACTGAAAAACTTTGAGAAAATAATGAAATTCACTGAAAAACAAAACAATGAAAAAACAGTGAAATTCACTGGCAAAAATTTAAAAAACAGTAAAATTCATTGAATAACATAGAAAATGCAGTGAAATTCACTGAAAAACATTGGAAAACAGTGAAATTTCTTGGAAAACATTGAAAAAACTGTGAAATTCACTGAAAAAAATTGAAAAAACAGTGAAATTTGCTGGAAAACATTGAAAAAACAGTCAAATTCATATAAAAAAACATTGAAAATACAGTGAAATTCACTGAAAAACATTGAAAAAAAGTGAAATTCCTTGAAAAACATTGAAAAAATTGTTAAATTGACTGAAAAACTTAAAAAAAACAGTAAACTTCACAGAAAAACATTCAAATACATTAAAAAAACAGTTAAATGTACTGGAAAACATTAAAAAACAGTAAAATTTATTGAAAAACATTGAAAATACAGTGAAATTCACTTGAAAACATTAAAAACAGTAAAATTCCTTGAAAAACATTGAAAATACAGTGAAATTCACTGAAAAACAGTGAAATTTACCGAAAAGCATTGGACAACAGCGAAATTCCCTGAAAACATTGAAAAAACAGTGAAATTCATTGAAAAACATTGAAAAAACAATTAAATTCACTGAAAAACATTAAAAAGAACAGTGAAATGATATGTGCCATTACCGTTTATCCGTTAAACCTGCAAAAATTAACAATAATCTTTTTTGTCAATATAATAAAAACATCTTTTCTTAACTTTTAGGCGATAAATGGCGTAGCATGCGCACGACCCTTTCGCCCTCGTTTACCGGCATCAAGATGAAGGCAATGTTCCAACTAATCGACGATTGTGCCATTCAATTCGTCGACTATTTCAAACAGAAAAGCAGCGATGTAATTCCGGTCGCCACCAAAAACACATTCACGCGCTTCACGAACGACGTGATCGCAACATGCGCGTTCGGCATCAGCTGCAATTCGCTGATCAATCGCGAAAACGATTTCTACACGTACGGCCTTAAAGCGACTGACTTTAGCGGCGTGAAGACCTTTAAATTCTTAGGTTTCATGGTCAGCCCGACGCTGATGAAGTTGCTGAAGGTAAAAGTATTCGACGACGACACGGCGACGTTCTTTCGCGGCGTCATTAAAGATACGATTAAACTGCGAGCGGAGCAGAATTTGATCCGGCCGGATATGATTCAGCTGCTAGTCGAAGAGCGAAAGAAGCGTGCGGGGGATGATAATAAGGCGGCGATTAGCGATGACGATATCACCGCTCAGGCGTTGATCTTTTTCTTCGCCGGCTTTGAGCCGTCGTCCAGCTTTATGGAGTTCTTCACGTGGGAGCTGGCGATGAATCGCGATATACAAACGCGTTTGCGCGCTGAAATCATGCAAGCGTTCCATGCGAATGATGGCAAACTGAGCTACGAAACGGTCAAAGGTTTAAAGTACTTGGAAATGTGCGAGTCAGGTAAATAAACAATTAAAATTGATATATAAGCGTAATAAGTGTTTTGTTTTCCACAATTAGAAGTGTTGCGTAAATGGCCGCCAACTCCATCAACCGATCGACAAGCAACACGCGACTACACAATCAAAGCAGAAAATCCAGGTGAAAATGATTTATTTATACCAAAAGGCAGTGTAGTTTTCTTCCCGGTTCATGGTATACACCACGATCCAAAGTACTGGCCCAATCCGGACAAATTCGATCCGGAGCGCTTTTCGGAAGAGAATAAAAAGGAGATACATCCAGCCGCATATTTACCATTTGGTATTGGACCGCGTATCTGCATCGGCAATCGTTTCATTCTGATGGAGGTGAAACTGATCATCTGTCACATTTTGCAGCACTTCGAGATCGTGCCGTTGGACGAAACGCCGCGAAAGATCAACTTCCATCGGTCGCAATTTAATTTATATCCGGAAAAACCAATCGTAGTCGGCTTTAAACGCATTGACTAACTATTTAAACAAGTCTAGGGCGCAAAAGTAGTTCAAATCACTTTTTTACTTTGAAAACAAATATCTGCAAAATTGTAATATAGATTATTTTACGGTTTAAGTAATCTTTGAATACAACAGTTACACAATTCAACGATATATTGAGTTTTTCATTTATATTTTGAGGTACAGTAAAACCTGGGTATGTTGGTCGCGCTAGTTTGTTGGAAAATTGTCCTACTTAGCAATTGTCTATCTTATTCAGGTTTATACAAATAGATTGGGACTTCAATCGTTCCAAGAGAAATCGTCTAGGTTAACAGGTTTCCAACTTAATAAGGTTTCTAATTTAAAAAGTTTTACTCTATTCTTAAATAAGGCTAACAAAACTAAAGAATTTCGAACTTTCAAGGCAATTTTCTCAGATAATAATATAATTTGATATTATTAAAAATCTTTTTGCTTAATTTTTCAATTCAATAAACTAATTACATTGTTCCTACGAGTAAGAAATATATCCCATACACTATTACGTGTTTCTTGGTTTTTTCAAAAATTGCCATCAACCCGTAAGAAAAAGGTAACCTAGGTGCCGCTGGGTAAATAATCGACGCGCAAAATTAAATATTGCGTTGATCGAGTCTAGTGTTTGCAAAAACTGTAAGATGGTTTACTGATATATATTATAATTTCCTGCAAGTTTTGGTCATAAGCTATTCTAACATAAATATTATATATGCATAAGAATATTATATTTTATCTATAAATGTTAAAAGAGTACCGCGATGTTAAAAAAATCTATATCAGCTGCTACAATCTGAAGAAGGTTGGGAATTAATTAATTCAAGAATATTTAACACGTTATATCGTTAAATTGTATAATTATTTTAGTTTTAGATTACTTAAACAATAAAGCAATCTATAATACGGTTTTAGATATAGGAGCGTACTATTATCAATTATTAGAACCACTTTTCCAATAGAAACCTAATAATTGCAAGTAATTAAAATATTTTCATAATTATATTTTTGCAACTTTAAATTAGATGCATCAATTTTTGTGAAAAATATTTAATAATAGTAACTATGTATTTATGTGTTGAAAGTTATTATTAATAATATATTTGATAAATGTTGAAAATACAGGTGAAGTCGTCGATATCCCAATAAAGTTTACATTGTGACTTAAAGGGATGAGAAATTTAGATGGAACAACTTTAATGCGTAGTATCTCGTATATTTTTATATTACGTCTTATTTTCGCAGTTATTATTATCATTATTATTAATTTTATAGAAATGCGTTTAAATAATTAAATACTTAAAGAAAAGTTGTTTTTATTGTAAATAAGAATATATTATAAAAACGCCTATTAATTTTTAATATGTTGAATTTTAAAACTTGCATTATTAAATAGATAATAATTGATACATTTTTTTCTAATTCCTCATACATGGGCCCACTCCAATTGACTTCAACTCACTTTTTCTCTTAACCTAACCTAAACCTCGCAACCAGTCACAGTCACTTACTCAAGTTCGCATCACTAAAGTATAACAAGTGTCTCCAACAATCCCAACAACCCAACTCGTTTCCTCTGGCAGTGCAACGATTTTATCAGATGAGCCTCCCCGCGGTTATCTCTTCAACCAACCTCTGTAAAACCCCTTTTTGAAGGCTATGCGAGTTTGCTAGGTTTCCAGGTTCATTAGTTACAGAGTGTACATTACAATGACAATAATTTAAGTAATACACGTTCCAGGTATCAACGATTTACTATTCCCTAACGATATTCAGTCAAAGAACATTGCGATTATACACTATCGACACCACCTATTGGAAAGTTGATGGTGTTAGCAATTATTTACATTAATCGATAAATCTCATCTACAAACGTGGCTATTAGTTGATGCACTTATACCGCCTGGCAGCATATTGCACCTTTTGTCTCTCCTGCCTTCTGCAAGTGATCAATGATTTTGAGCTGCTTCAGTTATCGCCACGATCGAAAGCCACTTATCCATTGCTCGCCGCATTACAAAATTATATTATTATAAACAGGAAACAAATATATAAGACATACACCACGCAACTGGTTTAGAATCTTGTTACGCTAATCAAAAATAATTATTTTCTTGTCAATTTGACAGTTTTAGATTTAGTAGTCAGTTAAAGTAGTGTCATCGCAACACGCGGATTTTCCCTGAACTATTTATTTGAATTTGTGCGACGGTACAGCCATCGCCACATGCGGAATTTTCCTGGACAATTTATTTGAATTTGTGCCGGTGCTGATTCATGGAACTATACTAGTTCAGCGAAAATCCGCATGTGGCGATAACAGCACTGTCGTACAATATGTATATTGGCGCCAAATTTAAATCAAATAGAATTGAATTAATTCCAAAAGTATAATTACTACAGTGACTGGGTTTCTCTAGGTGATGATGAAATTATTATTTACACAACCTGCAAAAAAATTAATACACAATACACATGTTCATGAGTTATTAATTATTAGTGGCAAGCAAACCTATTTTTTACGTAGTAGTTTACATATTATTGATTCCATAATTAATTTGCTTAAATAATTAAATGCTCTCTGAAAGTTTCTTTTATAAGAAAAATGAAAATAATTGTATTATACAATATAATTAGATATTGTAGAAAGTATGTGTGTTGCAAGTATTCAATTTTAATATTTATATATCGATCGTTTTAATTATAGATTAGGTTGGATTTTAAAAATGTTTACCCAAAGACAAAAAAGCAAATGCATGGAGATTACAAAATGCCATCAAAAGTTTTTGTTGTCCAAAGGTTTTACAATATTTGGAATATTATTTTTTTTTTCGATGAAATGAAGCAGCTTTTAAATAAAATTGTTAACTTTTCAAGGATATCAAAAATTGAAAGTATTTTTGTTTCTATCCCTTTTTATTTCATAAAACGCATATTTTTTATCAAATTAAAAGAAAATTTGTAAACCAATCAACTATATTGTTTGGTCACCGCAATTTGCCATCTAAGTTAGGAAGTTTAAAAATATCCAATTTAGATTTCAAAAATATGCTACGTATCGGGCGCATCTTCACAATTTGACAAAATACGAGATGCTTTCTTGCACCCTCTCTAACCAAAAGAAAAAAATGCGATGTGCTATTTTTATGTAAATTATTAAGATCATTTTTAAAGTACCAGGGAAGAAGCAAGAGCGAACGAATTATTTCATACACCGATCTGCAAAAACAACTACGCTCCCATCACGACAGCATGCAGAGAGGCGAATCTCTTTTTTGCCAAATTAATGGTCTTTGCAACTAATTTGCTGTTTATGATCCCGAGCGTATGAATAATAAAATTTCATTTACTGGGTATGAAATGGTTAACTTATTCCTGTCCTAAAAAGTGGAAAACGTGGTAACCGAGCGCAGCGCAGTCACACAAACACGCGATATCAGACAGTATTATCGTGCACCACAACATACATCGAGTAATCTATAGGTAGGCTCATTTCCGTCACATCACACCTCCGACATGGAAATTGTTTACTATTAGCTTCGCATACAAAGTACACTACTAAACCCCATCGCACCGACAACGCTAGTAAACATGATGGGGAAAAATGTGCTTCTCAATAAGAGATACTGTTGAGCGGGGCGGCACGGCTAGCTTCATGATCGTGTAACCGTAGAAAAGTATATCAATCCGCATAGAATCGCATGCTTTTGCTCACAGCCATTAATGTGCAGCATTACACGAAGGGCGGCGGTACGGCTAGCTCAACTTAGCCGAATAAAGTAAATTACTGAACTAACAAATCTTATTAGTATAGTAAGTAACTAATTTGTCCTTTATAATAACGGGCATAATTTTTTTTTATTTTTTACTAGGTATAAAAAGGTTAGCTTGTCCCTAGATTGTCCTAGAAAGTCGAAAACGCGGCAACTAAGCGCAGCGCAGTCCCACAAACACGCGATATCAGACAGTATTATCGCGCGCCATGACATTTGTGACGTTGCCATATCGTGCGAGACCGATGCAGGTGGTGCTGAGAGGGGCGAGGTGCGTTAACTGTATGATGATGCAGTAACGCAGTGTATCACACAACAACGGGCGATCCATATCGCAGCGTCAGCGTTGAAATATACATGTACATTAGCTAAAATATCGCTGAGCAAGACGCGATTTGTTCGGAAGGAAGATGAAGATCAATGAACCGACTGGATTCCTAATTGGAGAGGTGCGAAAACGCGCCTATCTGTATGATACCGCGCATAAATATTACAAAAGTCAAGCGAAAAAGGCTGTAGCATGGGAGATGATTGCCAGCCAAATGAATATATCAAGTAAGCGTTATTTTTATTACTGTGTGTCCTAGACAAGCTCCGTAGTATAGATACTTCGTCTTACCATTCTAAATAGTAATTCAGGGCTAGTTGTTAGAAAAGCAGACGAAACGAAGTTGGAGAGGTTAAAGCAGTGGTTTCCAAATCGTGGATCGCGCTTCTTTAAGGGGCACAAGACTATTGGAAGGGGAGCGCGTGATTGTATAAGAAAAATATCGCAAATAATGCCATTGAAATCAGCAAAATTCTGACTTTATTCTATTCAAGAAACACTGAAATTTATGAATTTTATTGGATTTTCGCTGTATACTTTGTCAGAAAATCCATATTTATGAAATGGGGTTGTTACATGTGTCGAGGGGGGCGCAACGATTTTTTCATAACAAAAAGAGGGGCGTAAATAAAAATAGATTGGAAACCACTGGCCTTTTTAATATTAACAAGGTTATGCAAACCAGTGCTACTTTGGGTACTAATAAAACAAATATAGTTTTAATGAGTAAAAGTCTCTTAAATATACTAAAGTGGTAAAAAGTTGTAACAATTAAACCAAATTTTGATTTTCTAGCTCATGTTGCGAAAGCGAGGTGGAAAAATTTGCGCGACTGTTATGCGCGCTACAAGAAGAGCAAAATGGGCGACCAGGGCCATGCGAAAAAGTACGGAAACTGGACGTGGAGCGCGCACATGTCATTTCTGGACGATCCGAGCCAGTCGCGTTCGAGTAGCGACGACGATGAAATAGAAACAAAAATAGAAATGGATTTTGAGAATCACGATTTAATAATGCCGCCTTCACCCGAAACCTCACCATCGAAAGTGACGCCGATTGAGCGCGGTGAATCCGATCGCATGTCGCCTGTATCGCCTTCACTAATATCACCAGAACCTCCTCCAAAGAAACAGATAAAATATGAACATGAAAGCACAACTAATTCAACTGCTATGTTTGGAAAAGTAATCGACTTTATGCAGGGTGAGCGAGCTTCGCTGGATCGGATCGACTGTTTGTTTCTTAGCTATGCCGATACGTTTAAGACGTTTCGGCCGGAAACGCAGGCGAAGATGAAGCTGAAGCTCGCCACTCTGTTCGCGCAAACCGAACTTGACGAGCTTTCTTACAAGTCGTCGAATTTGAACGAATTTGCAACTGTGATTTGCTAATGAGTTATATTTAGATACTAGATTGTTATTTAAAAATATTTTTGTAAATTATTGAAAAATATGATTTAATATGTAAGTATGTCTTGTTTTCGCGTACAGATTTGTTTCTCAGCTATGCCGATACATTTAAGACATTTGGGTCGGAAACGCAGGCGAAGATGAGGCTGAAGCTCGCCACTCTCTTCGCGCAAACCAAACTCGACGAGCTCTCTTGCAACTCTTCGAATTTGGCCGAATTTGAAACTGTAATATGCTAATGAGATATACAAATATTGTCACACTTGATTGTTATTTAAATTTATTTACCTATAGCTTAATTAATACACATCAAATTGAACACTCATTATTTAGTAGAATTTCAACATTTAGATTATGATTTACCAGCAACCAAGGTCGGTTCGTCAAATTTGGCTTATGTGTGCAGATTAAGAAACGATACGTTATTTATAAATTATACACAAATTGCATACCTTTATTCTTAAGTAGTAAGTGCCGAAAAACCATAGTTTTTGTCAATATCTTCAATCACTGCACACACGTAGTTGAACGCGTTGTCACAACAATCACCCATGAACTAAATCTAATTCTTATCAATTGTAGTTTTTTTGGTTGTGAGATGGCACACAAACCTATCCAAACGCTGCAAAAACACCATTATTAAGTGTGGGTTACCTATGTAGCAAGTGGAAGGTCATCGTAAAAATATTTGTGGAATTTTTTTTAAATCAAATTGTATAATTAACAATATGTACGTCATTCGAAATGTTTCAATATGATTCTTCTTCTTCTTTTCATGTCGTTATCTCATTAAAGGTTTACATTTATAAATAATTAAAGAAACAATTCAAAAGAAGAAGACCAACCGCCTAGTAACCTGATAAAAGGTATACCAACATTAAAATTTAAGTTTTTATGCGTAAATGTTAAGCAAGTTTTTGAAATCTTTCTATCAATACCTTACAGAGCTTATAAATGACTGCAACAACAAAATGAATTTATAAAATCTAACTTTAATTATAGATAGACAAAAAGTTTATAACACTAAATACAGATTTTCTTGCAGTTAGCTTGAAACAATTAAAATTACGCGAATTAGTTTAAGCGCAAATGTGTAAAGCAAAAATCAAGGTGGCGCATGATTGAAACAAACTTCAACCACCACCATAGTAACGCTTTCAATTATCATAATAGTCAATCAACATCCCTCGCATCATTCGCATCCCCAAAATTTCCAGTGCAACAACTTCCCTGTTTTTCTTGTTTTTGGACTGCAACTAATTAGTTGAAATCCGTAGCAATGACGTACTGCGGTTCATATTCTGTTACATATTATTGCTCCGGTATTAATTATGTCCCTGTGTCCCATTATGCACCAGTTGCCACTGCCACTCCGGTAACATGCACCTACAGCTACGGGAATAATTATACGACAGGATATCCAAATTGTTTACCCTGCAGCGGATGTAATCCTTCATGTTGCTAAACGTGTATGTAAGTATTTCAAACTCAAACTGCTTCTTAATCTTTTCATTTCTAATATCTTTTATTAGTTAGAACGATGCAGCGAGTGAAGAGTTAAAAAACAATACATCCATCTCTATAATTGAAAACTAGATTTTAGACGTAATTATATCAGACAATAGAATGTAATTAAACAATATTAGGCGCATATAGCGCGCACAAATTGCTTTAATAAATGTTTTGATTGGCGAGGAGCTTGTCGCTTTATTTATTTTAATGTCAATTTATTTAATAATCTACATCACGTTTATAAAATATAGAATATATTCTAATAAAAATACGCAAAAATAATAAGAAAGTTATCAATTGGTCATAAGTGGAATATCGAATAGATCACTAGCGCCTTCTGTTTCAAGCAAGCCGTAGAGAAAGTCCTGTTTAATTGGTATGGGATTCATCATCAAGAATGGTTGCGCTTCTGCAATGAAAAATAGAATCGACTCAGTATCGATGCAAGTTGAAAAAGGATAAGCTGCGGAAACTTACTGTTCGTATCATCGTCCTCGTAATGGGGGTGACTATTGTATATTGAGTGGTTTTCGATTCGTCTGAATAAGATTTCAGCGGTGGCAATGTCGTCGTTCGGTGAAATGTTTTCGGTTTTAATGTTACGTTTTTTTGGTGGTGGCTGTTCCTCCTCAACTTCAGATTTCACTTGAACCTATCATAAAGAAAATTAGTTTTAACGAATGGTAACAATCTTAATCTCTTATTTTAAATGTTCTTTATATCCTAAATTTAACTTTATAATACAATTCGTTTTTCTTGAAAGCTAGCAAAATATATCTCAAAAAACAGCAGAAAAATATTTAAAATACTTTAAAGATTTAAAAAAAAATTGCTCACATCATCCAAAGTACGTTTCTGACGTATTAATTCCACTTCTTCATCGTTTGGGATCAACCCAATAATCGGTATAGTCTTCGATCTGACTTTTAATTGAAATTTGTCGCTTTGCAACTGCAAACATATAAAACATTTTAAGACTTGTTTATATACGATGTTAATACGCAACTTACTTCAGCCCGAAAATTCGTATCGAGAGGTGATTGCAGTACGATCATTCGTTCCTCCCCGTACCAGTTCATTAGGTCCTCGTACGTGACATACAGATATCGCTTATTATCTAAATCTTCGGTTACATTCCGTATACTTTGCTCGATCCAGCGACGCTGTTGGTCGAGTTTGCTTTCCAGCGAATCTAATTTACTAATATCCGCCTTTAGTTTCAGCACCTTGCTGGACAATTCGCTCGTAGTGCATGCTGATAATGTGTCCTTGTACGTGTATGGCCTAAAATCGAAGCCGATAAATCGTATTGTTTGCGAATGTAACGAGGTTATGTTCACTTACTTCCACTGTACGCTATTTTTGCTCTTCTTTTCGATCAGACCTATACCTTCCAGCACATTCGTTATGTCGTAGATGCGGCGTTTTTGTCGTACGGCCAGTTGGTCGGCAGCCTACAAGGTACATTTGAAATCTATTATTGTTTTGTTTGTATCGAGATAACAAGTACATACCACTTTCAAATCCAATACGCCACCGTTTGCATTCTGCAATAGGTTTACGAATTTCGTCGTTAGTAGGCCCAACGATTTCTCAAATCGGCTCGATGTTGAATCGCTCATTTTTCGCGTTGTTACACCATAGCCGAGAAATTTCTTCAAAATCAAGCTTAAATCAAAATGAACGATTGTTTTTTATTTGCAATGTTGCTGGGCTACGTTGCCGCATTAGACGCCATAAATGAAGTTAGCTGCACATTAAAATCGCATGTAAAAATAAAAAATGGCTTTAACCTTTTACGATTAGTATTTGGCATAACTAAACTAATTTTTATCTATGCAAATTTTAATTATTTTTAAGCAAAATTTTTATGTGATTGTTGCGCCATCAAATTTTGAATAGTGTACCTATAGATTATTACAATCAAGCTGTATCAATCATGCAATCAATGACTTAGTATCAATAAACCGAATATAACATATGTTAATTAAAAAGGTTAATAATAAACTTTAAATTTTAATAAAATTTGATTTGATAAATAACAGTATGTGTTGTTGATAAATTTTAGTCGAAAATTTGTTTAAATAGTAAAACAATTTTGATGGTATGCTAAACCCGCAAAATCAAATCGTTCGGTAGCATGAGACATTTGTCAACATAACCTCAAATTTTTGAAGCGTTTACAATCGTTGTAAACATGTCTTTGGCCGATGAATTATTAGCCGATTTAGAGGAAAATGAACAAGATGACGATCTTGATCTGCCCGAAAATGGTGATGTCGTCGAGGAGGAAGAAAAGCCGGACGTCAAGGATTGTTTTATGGAGGTTGATACACAACAAATCAATTCTATACGCGAATTGTGTAAGTTGCGCGACTCGGACAAGTTACTGAACATCATCAAGCAGATCGAGGGCTATGGAAATAAAATACGCAAAACGACAGACATTATCGGTCCGGTAGAAGCCGATCCCGAATATATCCTGATTGTGGAAGCGAATAACATTGCCGCCGACATCGATAATGAGATCGGTATGTATTAAAAACAAACTGAATTTATTTTTGGTAACGATAGATATGTTTTAGGTGCAATTCATAAATTTGTACGCGATAAGTATCAGAAGCGGTTTCCGGAATTGGAATCGTTGGTAGTGGCACCGTTAGAGTATGTTAAAACAGTGAAAGAGCTTGGAAATGACTTGGATCAGGCAAAAACCAATGAAATATTGCAATCGTTTCTCACTCAGGCAACGATTATGGTAGTTTCAGTTACCGCATCCACCACACAAGGGTATTATTATAATTGCTTTTAGTGTGCTGTCTTAAAATATAACGTAACGTAATTTATTTGTAGAACCATTTTGAGCGACTTTGAAAAGTTCCAAATCAACGAGGCATGCGACATGGCGATAGAATTGAACAATTTCAAATTGAAGATCTACGAATATGTGGAGAGTCGGATGGCGTTCATCGCACCGAATATTTCGTTAATCGTCGGCGCTTCTATTGCCGCTAAAATAATGGGTGTTGCCGGTGGTTTGACGCGCCTTTCCAAGCTACCCGCCTGTAACATTCTCCTACTCGGCCAGCAAAAGAAAACGCTGTCCGGCTTTTCACAGGTGCACATGTTGCCGCACACCGGCTTCGTCTACTACTCGGAAATAGTACAAAACACACCACCTGTGAGTACTACCTAATCAGGATTGGATAACAATTCGCCATATACCTATATTGCAGGATTTACGACGGAAGGCAGCGCGTCTCGTTGCGAATAAGTGCGCGCTGGCGGCACGCGTCGATGCCAACCACGAGAGTGCAGAAGGTCGAATCGGAACCATGCTGCGCGACGAAATCGAGAAGAAGCTCGATAAGCTGCAAGAACCACCACCGGTGAAATTCGTCAAGCCACTGCCAAAGCCGATCGAGACGAGTAGAAAGAAGCGCGGTGGAAAGCGTGTGCGCAAGATGAAGGAACGCTACGCGATTACAGAATTTCGCAAGCAGGCGAATCGCATGAATTTCGCGGATGTAAGATCCTATTTACAATTTATTTACTTATTTATAATGCTGTTTTCCACGTGTTAAAATAATGAATTTATCGTTTTTAGATTGAGGACGATGCGTATCAAGAGGACTTGGGCTACACACGCGGTACCATTGGAAAAGCGGGCACAGGTCGCATACGTTTGCCGCAAGTTGACGAAAAGACGAAAGTGCGCATTTCGAAGACGCTACAAAAGAACTTACAGAAGCAGCAGATATGGGGCGGCAGCACCACCGTGAAGAAGCAGGTGTCTGGTACGGCGTCAAGCGTCGCCTTTACACCGCTACAGGTACGTTAGGATATTGAAAGAATAAATTTTAAATCAGTATTTTTTTGTAGGGACTGGAAATTGTTAATCCACAAGCAGCCGAAGTGAAAGTGAACGAGGCGAACGCCAAGTACTTTTCAAGCACGTCCGGTTTTCTTAAAGCGGAGAAAAAATGATTAAAGACTTTTTAAAATATTATTAATTTAATTTTAAGAGGAAATGTAAAGAATTTAATTTATCAACTTACTGATACCAGCATTAATACAATTAGGATTAATCTGTGATCGACGATTTTGAAGCGATAAATGAAAATGAAAATAGAATGATTACAAAAATATATCTAAAAATTGAACGCTTTCTTCGATTAGATCTACATCTAAAACAGCTACATGTTTGGGTGATTATTTTGGTGTTCGCGCTTTGTGTAGGTTCACTCCCAAATTGTTCCGATAAATCTACAGCTGGAAATATTTGTAGAGTTTGATTTCACATTTTTGTATTATGAATTGGAAAAATTTCTTCTTCTATTTCTAACATCGCGTTGATATACCAAGCCTAATATAATTAATATTAATCTGTGATCGACGATGTTGAAGCGATAGTTGAATATAAACAAAATGATTACAAAAATATATCTAAAAATTGCACGCTTTCTTGGATTAGATGTAGTAGTTGTTTGGTTGATTATTTTGGTGTTTGCGCTTTGTGTAGGTTTACGGCTAAATTGTTCCGATAAATCTACACCTGGAATTATTTGTGGAGTCTTCGATTTCACATTTTTGTATGGTAAATTGTGAATATTTCTTACTTCAGAATTTGTGTCAAGAAAAGAGGTTATGGCTAGTGTTTGTTTGTACATATGAACTGTTTTTTGGCTGTCGGCGCGTGTGAAAATATTTTTCTGTCCATTTTCATTATCGCATGTAAATGCATCTAAAAGTTCCCTTCTAAGGTACATCAGTGGTCGAATTTCTGCATCTCCGTAAATCTCATTTTCAAGGGCATCGATAAGATTATTGATGCATTGTTTTGTCATTGTCATTCGTATTTTTATTTTACATTCGTTTTTGGCATATTTGGCTAATAATTCATCTAACTTCGACGCGCCGAACAATGGCGGTCGATATTTTGCATAATGCTCATCTCTACAACAGTTTGCTACATATCGCTGCTCTTTCACTTTGCACTCGTTTTTAGCATATTGTGCTAATAGTTCCTCTAACCTCGATGGGGTGAATGTTGGTTGTCGATATTTTACATAAAATTCGTCTTTCCAGCAGTTTGTAACGTATCGCTGCCTTTTTTTACGAGATTGCTTTTTTGGGCGAACTGCAAGTGCTTTTTGTGATTCGATCGACTTTGTATCAGTTTCTGAATTTGATATAGAACTAACTCCATCAATTAGTTCATTGATTCCACTTGTCGAAGGTTGAAACGTTTTTTCATTATTACACAGTTGTTCTTTTATTTTGCACTCATTTTCAGCATATTTGGCAAATAGTTCCTCGGACGCTGTTGAGTCGCACGATGCCAATCGATATTTTGCATTAAATTTATCCTTCCAGTAATTTATAACATCTTGCTGCTCTTTCGTGGCATTGTAATGTTGCTTTTCTAAATAATCTGCTGTTGATTTTGGTGACACGATAGACTTGCGATCAGTTTCAGATTTCGAAATAGAACTTAGTCCATGAATTGGTTTATTTGTTCCAACGGTGGATGGCTGCGGCGCTTTTTCATTATCGCGCTGTTGTTCTTTCACTCTGCACTCATTTTCAGCATATTTGGCTAATAGTTCCTCTAACACCGGTAAGTTGCGCGTAAGTGCACCTTGTGACTCGATCGACTTTCGACCAGTTTCAGATTTTATAATAGAACTTACTCCATCAATTGGCGCATTTGTTTCACTGGTCGATGGCTGTAGCACTTGATCATTTTTGCGCTGTTGTTCTTTCACGCTACACTCATTTTCAGCATATTTGGCTAATAGTTCCTCTAACGTCGATGAGGGGAAAACTGGTAATCCATGTTTTGCATAAAACTCCGCCTTGGCTTTGCGTTGTTGCTTTTTTGAAGGAACTTTTATATTATTTGGTAACACGACTGCCTGATGAGTGGTTTCTGATTTCACAATTGCACCTACTTCATCAATTTGTTTATTGCTTGCAATGGTAGATCGGTGTAGCGCTTTATCCCTATTGCTCTGTTGTTTTCTTCTATTAATCTCATCCCAAAAGTCTTCCCTTTGCCAGAGGTCTTTGTTACGTTTCTGTTTCCTAGCTACTTTGCATTCTTGTTTATCCTTGTATTTAGCTAGTAGTTTCTGTAACGTTTTAGAGTCGAATGCTGGCGGTCGGTGTTTGGCAAAAAAGTCATCATCAAACTCCTTTTCATGGTTGAACGTTTGGAAGGCATGATGCTGCCTATAGACGTAATCGAAGTCTATGTTATTCTAAAAAATAATTAGTATTATTATCCGCAATGTATGAAATAAGTTGATATTTCACCATCGATCAATCGAATGTTGCTAATGTATCAAATACTATTTTCATTTTTCTTAATTGGAGTTTATTCATCAAAATATTCTGTTAATACTACTGACGCTAAAATAATAACCAGTTTAATAATATTAGAAAAAAGTCATAAAAAATGCGCTGCACTATAATTGGAATAATAAAACAATTTATTTATGTGCTATATTATTTACTTTACTTATTTATTATATCATATTAACACGTGTCTGTTTTGTATTCTACTATAGATACGTTATTCTATTGCTGTCTATCCCCACTCGTATAATTATAAATGATTGAAAAAGTCACTTCACTGTTCAGTCAATCATACTCAAAAAGTCGAGTTCTTCCGAGCAAATACGAAAAAAAAATCGTGACTTTTGAATTGCAGGCGGTGCTGCAGTCGCGTTTATTGCCGTTTATGGTAGAGCAGGGATTTTCAAACTTTATTCACTTGTGGAATGCTTAGAGCTACAATATCTGTTTAGGGAAACCGGGAATATACAAGTCTAGGACACTACTTGGTTGGACTACAGAAGAATGTCCCACTTTAAATTAAATAATTCTATATAGTATCAATCGATAGCAAATAGTCTTTAGTTTCTTCAAATACTATGTCGCAGGTGGGCATAGGCATTTTTTAAATGATTGTTAAGTAAAGATCGGCCTGTGCGCTGTACATTTGTACAATTTAAGCGAATGAAGCTGCACTCTCGGTAAACATATCCTCAAATTGAAGAAAACATTTGTATAATCATAAATAAGAAAAAGTTTATTAATTAATTAGCTTAATGAGAAGTTAAATTTGATTNATCTAAGCGAATGAAGCTGCACTCTCGGTAAACATATCCTCAAATTGAAGAAAACATTTGTATAATCATAAATAAGAAAAAGTTTATTAATTAATTAGCTTAATGAGAAGTTAAATTTGAATTAATACTTAAATATTAACCCAATACAACTACTTCACAATCAATAACATCGTACCTCGAATTCAACAAAAAGAAAGTTACAAGTTCTTTGATTACACTGTCATTTAATTGAGTATTTACNGTACCTCGAATTCAACAAAAAGAAAGTTACAAGTTCTTTGATTACACTGTCATTTAATTTAGTATTTACTAATATCGGAACGTTTACGTCTCTAGTTTGCGTTGATATCGTACGCGTTTTCACACGTTTTGTTTGGCTAGATGTAGAAGCAACGCTGTACAAGCTTGTCTGCGAACTGATATCTTGCATTGTTGTTTTGCAATTTGTTTTCTGATTACTTTCATTTTGTTTGAATGAGACTTCAACTGGAAGCTGAGATGCAGTATTAACGTTAGTTAATTTTGGAATTGTCGATGAGGTAGTAGCTAGTGCAAGTTGACGACGTTGCTTTTTCGTTAAACCGGCAGCTGATCTTGAAGTACTTGGAAGTGCGAGTTGTTGTTTCCCATTTTTACTCTGATTACTTTCAGTTTGCTTTGATGAGACTTCAACTGGTAGCTTAGATTCAGTATTAACATTAGGTAAGTTTTGTATTGTTGATGAGGTAGTAGATAGTGAAAGTTGACGACGTCGATTTTTCGTTAAACCGGAAGATGACGTTGAAGTACTTGGACGTGCGAGTTGTTGTTACCCATTTTCACTCTGATTACTTTCCCTTTGCGCTGATGAGACGTCCACTGGTAG
>JARJDW010016422.1:0-10748 GCA_030264715.1 Adinopsis sp. GC000173 | reverse complement strand
CTTAATGTTAATTTTAAATATTGTAGTCTGTGGTTAATGCTGTACTAATGTAAAAAAAATGTAGAAAAGTTTGTTAACTAAATCACCAACTTGCCTTATTCATAAATTAAATTTAAAAAACCCATTTTTTCATATTCTCTGTATATTATATATAAAAACGAGTCAAACTAAATTTGTTGCTGCTTTAATTTCGTTTCGAAACTTTTTTACTTTTATTATATCAAACTTTGTGCCGCCGCAGAACGTGTGCACTACGT
This sequence comes from Adinopsis sp. GC000173, assembly GCA_030264715.1. NCBI lineage: Eukaryota > Metazoa > Arthropoda > Insecta > Coleoptera > Staphylinidae > Adinopsis > Adinopsis sp. GC000173. The sequence goes on along the minus strand of JARJDW010016422.1, from coordinate 10,491 downwards.
TAATAATATTCCGATGCTTAAATTAAGCCTTAGCATTCTCGTATGTGGCGAAAATAGGATTCGCTAAATGCGCTGTACGAAACTTCAATTAGAATTGAAAGAATTATTAATTGGCGTATGTGTAGTAATTTTAGATCGCATTATTAGTTTTTCTTTTCTCGTTAGTTAGAATGGGTACGGTAAATTTAGACGCCGGGTTGCCTTTTCAAACGGAGCGCTTTCTTAACGCGAGACGATGTTAATTTAATTTCAGCCGTATTTATAGACGGCATTTGGTAGAATAAATACATGCTATATAAATTTACCCTGTCTATCTTCATTATCATCATTATCAGTTCGTTTCATATATTGGAATTTAAAAGAGCTGCTTGTAAATAATCTCGTTTCGTATGTTGTAGTTCTTTTTTATTTGCTCTATGCATATGCAATGTATATATTTATAATTTTGTTTTATTTTTATCAATGCGAAGGAATGCTGCTGGAATGATGTATGAGGAACATTTCAATTTATTGAAAACGATTCATTTGTTATCTGCGCTTTTGGCCCAAAACTATACAATCGCCTCATTGTTTAAAAGCGATTAATTATTATTTCAGTATATGTATAGTATACGAACGAAATCAATCATTCATTTAGCGTTCCATATAATTATTTTCAACAAGCTTGCCATTTAAACGTAATGGTATCTACTTTTTAAATTGAACCAAATTAGCGATTAATTACTTAATTCGTTCCACTTTTCATCATGAGACTTTCAAAATTCGATTAAAATGCCGCAATTCTGCACAATGCTCTTAAGATGCGTCTCGATTAAAATTCTATATTAATTACAAGCTTCATACTTGGACCTGTTTCAAGAACACAATTTGATTTAAAAGTGCGCTCATCTATAGTTGTAAGACGCGGAATGCTTAAGAATTCTCATCAATAGTGACGACGAATGTAATACGACAACTAATTATTGAGTTAAGAATTAGAGATAAAATCCAAATTGGCAGAATACAGATTGCTATTGTTGATACGCTAAAATTTTGGAATTGTGATACTTTTCTTCAGAGACTTTACTAGAATTAGATGTACATATTATATGTTAGAAGACAAATCGTCATGGTAAGCAGGAAAACTATGAAAACAATAAATGATTTTAATATCTGAATCTCATCTACATTTATTTTTGCAATTTTCTATATATTCAAATTCTAACAGCTAGAGTACATTTGATTTTGATAATCTCCCAGACGAATTGCTGAATTTTTTTATGCAATTCGCGTATTGTTGGTCTTCGACAAACTGTTTTCATTTCAATTTCAACTGTTTTTCAATTCATCCAATGAAAGACTAAAATAACTATATAAGTATACTTCATTCAACTCACAATTTATTTAAAAGCTTACACTGACTTCCTCTAAGACGTATTTAAATTTCTTTTATATGAAGTTATTAGAAATTTAATGGATTTAAAATACACTCGTTCGCTTGTAAGCTTGTAAGTCACTAATTTAAAAATACATTGATTGTGATTTTAAAACGCAGCTTAACTCTATTAACGGATATAAGACTATTCTATACTTACTACATACATGAAGTCAATTTATAATATAAAGAACCAGAATTTATATTTTCAAAAATAAAGGTATATACTTTCGCACTTTAAAGACGCACCTAATTGAAACTGTTTTATTGCATAATTTTTAGGGCGACCTACACAAATTCTGATACTTAGTCTTGATTAGTAATTCCCATTTTTTGAAAGCAAGTATTTGAAATCCAAACTTTCTTAAAATTACTGCCTTGTATCAACTGTATGTGTGAAGCTAAGTGGTGAAAAACTAATTTGCTTTTTTTTCTTGAAATTAGTCAACTAAGATTACCTATGATCTAAATTTATTCTCCATTGATTCTATTACTGATCTGAAGGTCATTGCTTCTAAAACTTGAATTTAATCAAAATTAAATTTATTGGTAGTCTGCAAATATTCATCCCAAATTTCAATAGCGCCATGAATTGAATTGTAATTGAAAGACGAATATTAAAAATGTCACATCTATTGGCTTAAAAGACCTAATGGTAATTGCAATTTCAAGACGCACATCCATCTATTAGTTTTTTATTGGAAAGCGGCGTCTTTTTAGTGAATCGGTCGTGCGTCGGCAATTCCGAAAATTTGTAGCTTCATTAAGAAAAAGTTGTTGTTGCGTTGAATGCGAATTGGCAGCAAACTCGCAGCCCATTACCGCGCGCATTAATTGACATCGAATTTTATTAAGTGGCAATTAGAAATGAAGCCGTTTTCGAAACTAAATAAACGATTTCCTAATTAAATCGTCGCAGTGCGCGCGGCAATCCGCCGAGTGTCCATCCATCCATCCACCCATCCATCCTTCTTCTTCATCTTGTAAAATGTAAAAATTATGCGGTTTCAATTAATTTTCCGTATGCATTTATGAATAAATTATGTAATATTTATTTACGACAGTTTAATTGCACTTTAAAATCCCCGACTCGACGTACAACTTTCTAAATCATTCTTTTTCGTCGTCGTCGTTCTTTTTTCGTTGTTGTTGTTGTTGTTGTTTTATGCTACACAAGATGTGAGTGAAGTAATTTATATAATTTATTGTATTTGCTGCCCACGTTCATCAAGATATAGGAGGAATATCTTGGTAATCAATCGTCTATGGAATGTCAAATAAACAAATGTTGTTAACTTTCACGGTCGAATGCAACTTATATTATAATAAATGATAGATTTTCGTATACGATTGCGATTCCGTTCGGGTTATTGTTCAAATATCGAACAATGGACGACGTGTATATTGCAATGATGCAAATCCACTACCGTTGTGATACTGGATAGGTAATCATTTCCATCGAATTTTGATCGAGAGTTGGTCATTAGACGACAGGCGAGAAATGGATTACTCCTGTTTTAACGCGCTTTGTGCTTAATTATTTTTTAATTCATTCGCAAGCTCAATAAATAAAATTTATGATGCTTTGCATTTAACTTATAAAATTAAAATCGAATTTGGAAGTTTATTAATAACTAACGCAATGTTTTTATTCCCATTTTTTTCGATTATTTAACAAAACTAACCACGAAATTGTATTAAATATTAATTAAATTATTTTTCTACCCACAATTTTTAATATTCCGATGGTTTTGGCAAATCAAAATATAAATTCCTGACAGATGAAATTCCGATTTCGAACAAATTAAATTCAAGAGGTGGAATGCAATTACATAACACAAATAAAGCAATAGGTTTGCGTTTTGCCAAAGCAACGAATATATTATTCTATAATTTTTGTTCCAAAAGTGGCATATACTAGTTTCAAGGATCCCATGGATCGATCAAGATTGATGAAAACTTAAATCCAGTATAACATAAAAATTGCAAATAAATAAATAATTAATTAATTAAATTATTTTTGCACAACATTTTTCACATGCCGGTAGTTTTGGCTAATCAAAACATAAATTCATGACAGATGAAATTCAGATTTCCAACAAATTAAATGAACGAAATGAAATGCAACTGCACAACACAAACAAAGCTTTTTGTTTACATATTGCAAATGAAATTACACTTCAACAATCAAAAATATATATTTTTTTAAAAAGTGACACAAAAAGGAAAGGATTCTGTAGTTTAAGGATTCCATAGGTCTATCAATTTTAAAGTAGACTAATGACTAATTGATGCTACTTAGGTACATAAAAATTTAGAATTGTTTACTGTTTCTCTTGAACAATTTTATATTTTCTGAATTCCAGCCAAAAATTGTAATTTATTTGAACACCTTAGTTCGTTCGATTTTTTCACTTAACTACATATGTGATAATCTTAAGAATTATAGCCTAAAATATAATCACTACCTTTCTATTATAGTTATAATTCCTAACGTGTCTATAAACACCTTGTAGCGTATATTTTGTTCCTTGTTCATTTTTTCATGTATTAATGATGTCTTGTGGCTCAAAAATTTGATGATTAGCTCTCAAGTAAGTTCAATCCTCTTACTAGCTGTCAACACATTGCTTTGCGTCAATTATGTTATTAATCTAACGTAAAAATCACAAAGAAACTGTGCAAAAACGCGACACAAACACATTAGTGAATTTAACATACTAATCGTATGAAATTTTAGACACTCATTTTTCATTTACATTGTGGTAATGTTCCTCCGTTTTTTTTTTCATTATATAGAGTATATAAAATGGGTGTAGAATTAAGTACGGTTCTTTGTAACAACGCCTCGAGCATGATACGACAAATATTTATATTGTAGACAATAATATTTTTTATTGTTTGCTATATTGTGCATCTACTTCAATTAACTGTTCCTTCTTGCAGAATGAATGCTCAGCGCTGAGGTACTAAATCATGTAATAGTAAATTTTACGGTGAAAAAAGTCTGTTTCGATAAAAGTTGCGCGTTTAAATCAAACAAACTTTTGCTATACGTTGAAGTATTATTTTTCTATTTAAAATAGCGTCGTGCACTTTACAAAATCCGCAATTTTATAGCTTCTGGGAAGCTCGGAATACTTTATAAGCCAAACTTTCAGGGATTAAAAGTTCATAAGAAATGCGAATTAAACACACGAAATAATCCAATATTTTGCATTAAATAAGGCGCAGCTTCTTAAGTACGGATTTTACTGCAAGATTAAGTGCAAAAACTCGCATCGATTCGCTATATACGCGCGCACTGATTGAGCAATTAAAAAAATCTGGATCCGCGCGCAATTCGCTAATATGAAGCATGGCTTAGAATAATTTACCAGTGTTGGATTAAAGGTTAATAAAAAAATGAGAGCACAACGCTCGGTTTAAGCGAGCCAAGCCAAGCCAAAAAAAGTATTATGAAAATGTTGAGAAGCAATCTTCTTAAAAGCATGCTGTTGGCATTGCACAAACGCGCATACCTCTTACATCCATTCAACTAGCTGAAGTTTGTAATACATATAACGAAATTTATGCCATATCGCTTAAAATTTACAGCACGAACGAGATTTTTATCAACACAAGCCAGCCAGTAAGCTGGTTTATTATCATCACCTGAATTTTCAAATCATGCGGCATCGCAACAACAATGCACCAATGAATTTGTGCGTTTTAGTCACAGTTATACATGGGAAATATAATCTATATATAATAGTTTAGTATTTCCACATTAAATTTTGCATGGAGACTTTTCTTTGTGCGGTGGGAAATTTTGGACGATTTTTCTTTGATCTTTCAGCATTTTCTTTCAAATTTTGTAATAAAATTCATCATTATAGGAATGAAAATACGAAAAGTACTGCATTCTACTCACATTTTCGAGCAATTTTGATGAAAATCTTTAAATATTTTAATAGAAAATGCTGAAAATCAAAAAAAAAAAAATTTATTAAATCGTTACAAATTTCCCCCATACGCAAAGAAAAATCCCATCAAAAATTTTGATGTTTAAGAATCTCATGGAGATTCTAAAAAGGCATATATGATTATGTTGATACGCATTGTATGTATCTATTACATAATGATTATTAATCAGGCGGCAGCGATCGGGTGATAGTGGACGCACATAGAATGTCCTTCGTGGGCGGTCATGTCCGATCGAAAAAGATTAAGAGCATACGAACCACTCGTTTCGACACGAAGGAATTTTTATGTTATCATTGGCTATGTGGTGCTGCGCGCCAGAAAGAAAAAATATCTACGTAGAAAAAAACTCGTTCGTGCCGTCATTTCAAAAAATGTACGCACGATTGTTGCTGTTAGTGCGGGGAATGTGTGTTAAGAGGACTCCTTATTGTATCGGGATTCGATCTTGATTTATCGCCGGCGGTCGGGTTTGGCGTTTTCGCTGACGGCGAATAATTCTTGCGTGTAGCGTGTGCGGCATGGAAAATGCAAATGTTTCAAATAGGCGTCATAAAACCTAGCGCAATGGATAGTTACAAATCAACACTGTTTACTCAGATTAACATGTTGATGGTGGTAATCACATTCTAAAGGTTCAGTTGTTATTAGCATTCGAAAAGTATAACTCCTAAACAAGACTTAATCTGCCATTTGAATGCTAAATTCTAAACTATTATAAGCTTTTTTGCTCTATGTTGGTGCTGATGAATGCATTAGTCTTTAGTTCTGAAGTTGTTATGTTTTGGCATGTGTAAATTTCAGATACGCCGTTATTATTTCCTTTTCAAATTATTGTTAGACTTAGTTTTAAATTTTACTTCGATTTAGTCGCACTATAGAGATGTTCCCTTTAAAGCCCGCTCAACCTTAAAGTCGAACAATTGGAAGTCGTTGCCGTCAGTCGTAAGTCAAAAGATCAACTAAGCAGTCGACAACGCCTTACGACTGTAATTTCGGGCGTTAATCATGAGCCTTTTTTTATTTTAAATAATTGCAAAATTGCCCAATTGCTAAACGTATTCCTCAAAATACCCTGACAATGAGCATTGCCCTTAAGCAATGTTCCAATGAATACGGAAATGAAATAAAAAAATGAAAGAATTTTTTTTTTAATTTATCTCAATTACAGTGGCTGCAAATTTAAACCGCGTTTTAAGATGATAAAATAACTATGAATAAACATAAGAATTTGCATGCGCAATTATGGTTTAGGTGAAATTTAAATGTAGGTGGTGACTATTCCGAAATAGGTCTTCTAATTCGGGTATTCAAAACCACAGGGCCGTATTCTTTTTTGCAAATCCCACCTACTGTGCCTTATTGTTACTGTCTAAACGTGAAATATGAAACTTTTATTAAAATCTTACCACAATGGTAGTAATTTTTCAACCTGTAGGGCGCACCCCCTTAGGGGGCTTACTGGAAGAATAACAAGGGATGCCTAGTATACAGAAAATAAACTATTAAAAATATTTATAAATTACTGAAAGAAAAACAAAACAGTTTAAGATTACAAATTTAACAAAAGTATATACAATATACTTTAATTCAATGAAAATAAGAGTTTATTACCGAAAGGATGAGAAACTTTGCACTTGAGCCAAAATTCAACCCTAATATTTTTAGATATTAATCCCCCCTTCTACCATGTTAAGTATTTATTTAGTGTGGGAATGTAGTATGCAAAATTTGACAAAAATACTCTGTTATGAGAACATGAACACTTTTCGGTGGTGTAATCAGCCGGATTTAAAATTGATCGCCTTAAGATTTGGGTTTGAGAATTATTGCAACGCCCCCCACATTTTACAGATATATTACAAATCTGTCTTCAGTCGACTGTAGTATGTCTTGTCGCATCCTTCCCCTAAATTTTTTTTGAAAACGCTTGACAGGACGCAGAACACTTTTGAATAAAAAAAAATGAAATGTCGACATCGTACTGGAGGATATGAAATTTATCTATAAGCATCATAAAACCGTAAAGTTAGACGAGAATTTCTACATTGCATACCGCGAACCACTAATTTTATTTCATTTTATTTAAATATTTGTGGCTGGTAGGCGAAAGGCGGCTTTGTATGTGCACCGCTAAAATCTTTGCAGCGGTTGAGCAACATTCAATATAACATAATCTCCTAGGCCAGACCATAAATTTCTTTTCGGTAGACAAGTGAAATTAATTAAAGTGTTGTAAAACCCACCGAATGAACGCTTGTCGTTTTAATGCAAAAAATTGACGGAAATTTATAATTTCTTAAAATCCCTAACCACAATCGATGTTTGGTGGGATGATGCTTTTACTTGGAATTCGTTTCATAACAAACGACAGGAAATTAAACAAAGTTTTGTAATTTTTAATAGCTTAATGTAAGTAAAGGAAAGGACGTTTTTTGTTTGTTTTCATATTAAACAATTATTTATGAATTTGTGTAAACCGCCTTGAAATGTTGAAGCACGATTGCAAAATTTAAATGTAATATTTTTTTGTATAACAATAAAATTACACCGGAAGTGGAATGTTAAAATTCACAAAACAGTAATTAACAGTTTTCGATTCGAGTTTTCGGTGCGTTGCTGTGGACGTTGATTAAAAATTCAATTAGCGCCATAATAAATAATGCGCGCTGCACTAATCACTTTGAATCGTTTGATGGATTTTAAATGAACACATAGTAGCAACAATCAGCGTAAATTTTATTAGTATTTTAATATCAATTAGCATAAATTTGTTCGCGTTCGAAGCGCGTAATTTACTATTGCAACAAGCTGCGATTGGAGAATTTATGATAATTGCTTGACGCTGATAAGACTTTTGCTTTCGATCTTTTATACATGCGGCGAGCCTATACCGGGTGGTACATACATTCATACACTTTAATGGAAACAAAAACCTTATACAAGCGCTGTGTTACATATTTGCCGAATAAAATGTTGTTGGATAAATAAAAATGATTTAAGCGTACAAAAGTTGTAAAACTAGCAACGATAAAAATGCAATGTTTTTTGTTATAAAAACATTGCGTGGGCAATCAAATAATCCGGCTATAAAACACACTCGCCTAGTAAGATGAATTACCCGAAGCGAAATATTTTTGTATATTAAAATAAGTTAAATTTATAGAAAAATTTAAAAAAGGTACAAAGTCAATCTGTTAGAAAATGATGCATGGTATAGGTATTTATGGATTTGCGTGCATTGCGACAAATATTCTAGAAAACCCTAAGTTATCGTCATAATAACTGCCTTTTTAGTTAAATTTAAAGCTTTTTTTTATAAAAATTACATGAAAGAACCCTTAGAACTATGAAAATTTGAGAAAATTTTAAAATTGTCTAACAGATGTACAATAAATTATTCTTGTTTTTGTTTTATTCTTTTGCAAATTTCAAAAAAATTCTATAGTTATTTACCGAATTTTAATAGACTTTTAGCGTGACAGATGTTATTTTTTTGTATTATTTCATTTTCCGATTAATTATTAGTAGTTTTTTAATAACATTGTTAAGTCTTTGTTCATATTTAATAGAAATTCCGAGTAGTCGCATAAAAATGCGAAAATTGAATGGAATATTATAAAAATTAACCTTTAGTTTTACTTTTTAGCAATCATTTAGTAAGATTTGAACTTAATTTATTGATTTTTAATAAAAAATTTAAATGGAAAATTTAAAAAATTGACGTTTAGTTTCACATATGTCTATTTTTATGTTCTTGTTTGGGTAGTTTTTATGAAATTATAATTTAATAAGTTTAAATAGTACTTTAATGATTAAAAACACAAAAAAATGCGAAACTCTAATGGAAAAATTGAATTTACTCCGACCGATGCTGATTTTTTTTTCATTTTTCCATCGATTCATTGAATTTCTCTTATAAAGACCTGAAGTCTTTCATATATGATAGAAATCTAAACGTTCATGAAACCTAATTGTGTAGATAGAGCACATTTTCTGTAAAATAATTAAATGTAAAAATAATTAATAAAAAAAATATCAAATATGATTTTAGAAAGTGAAGAAAGACAATAAAATCTAGTAGGAATATGAGCTTACAATTTTATTTAAATTACTATTTCTAAAAGAAAGAGTAAGTTGGGGAAATAGTTTGTATAAATATAAAAAATACTTTACTATTTTGTGGGAATTAAATGTAATAATAATTACTAAAGACATTGTCAAATATGATTTATATTAATATTTCCTAAACAAATAGAAACTTGTGGAAATAATTTGTATAAACATCAAAAAAATTCTATTCCATTTTGTGTGAATGAAATTGTGGCGTTCCAAATTAGGTGGACCACCCTGTATGCCCTTGCGATGCGTTCCCACAATCCGATCTATGCCCCGCGCAGACTGTAATCATAATATCACGTTTCATATAAATACGATAATCATTAGCATTCCGTGGTTGTGGAACACAAACGCATTTCGGCCGATGATTGCCGCAATCGCGAGCATCGCCGCCTATATATGCAGATGAAGCCTTATGTTTAATTTTAACGCATTGCTACGCACCCGCCCACGCTCCCCCGATATGTGTACCTACATACGAACATACACACACACACACTCTCGAACGAAGTTCAATGCACACCGCGCGCAAGTTCAAGGCTGCCCATCGGCCGAAAAACGATCGACGGCGGCGTATGGACGCCCAAATCATATACATGTATGCGGTAGTACGCCCGTTTGTGTTGCATAATTAATGTGTTACCGGCGCCGTCGTCTAGGATAACGGCGTCGGCACGCAAACGCAAATGCGACTGGACGTTGAATTTATCGTCGTGCATCAATTTTTGCCATACATTGATGCGTGTGTGGGTTTTATTCGCCGGGTAATTAATATTAGATTTGCACGTAGAAAGGCGAATGCGAGTATTTCGCTAGAATTTATCGCTTATTATTTATCCTGGGAGGAACGTTTATTGCACACATACCCATACATATACGCTTTTCTCGACTATTCGCATAAAGGTGCAATTTAATATTTCTTTTATTTTATTTCATACCGCCGTGAATTTTTCTCGCATATATCAGCGAAATTACGTTTTCGCACCGATGTCATT
>JARJDW010016407.1:0-12674 GCA_030264715.1 Adinopsis sp. GC000173 | reverse complement strand
CGTTTGGATGACGCCGGCTGAATTTGAGGTTAAACCGATGAAGGGACGCATTGCGGCTGGCCGCACCTTGAGTTGTCTTATCATCAAGAAAATTGAAATTATCAAACCAGGTAAAGTCCATTTCAGTATTTGTTACAAATAACTTCGTCTGCGCAAAACCGAATGAAACATTTCTAGAATTTTGCTCATAGGGGTTTTAGAATGTCTCTTCTCACATCTACTTTAAGTAAGATACTTAGATCTTAAAATTTATGCTTCAACACCATATTGGTTTTATAACTTTGGCCATTTTCAAAGAAAGTGGAAATTGTCCTTAAAAAGTTTAGATTTGATGTCTTGCAAGAATAATATGATCAACAGATAGTTAAGATGATAATATAAATTCTGAAACTTGTATACATATTATTTTCAATGTGTTACTCTAAAATTTACTGCTAGTCTTCTTGGAGGCTACAAATTCACGTGGGAATATCAAGCAATTAATTATAGTTAAGGGTTCGACGCGCTTAAAAAAGTGTTTTAGAATAGTAGTTTTATGAAATAATAAATGAAAAATTATATTTATCGTATAAATTCATGTTTTGCAAGATATGTTTAACAGTTTTCTTAATGTAGAATAGTTCATTTAATTCTGGGTATAGATATGAATAGTTTCAAGTAGATCAGGAGTAACAAGACACATCTGCCAAATATGAGACACTGTAATACCACGTAACGCAATGAAATATATGTATTTAGTAACACCGATAGTTGGTTTCACTAGATATGTATATATGTATATTAATAACGTTCATGCATTTTGCCAAGTTGCCATCATTAGTTCGGATTATAATATGGTTTATCAAGAGTTCATTACATCATTAAAATTTACACATCCCACTCAACTCGTTTACTTTCAAATTCTATAAATCTGTATTGATTTTATCACCTACATTTTAATTTGAATTCTCGCCGAACATAGATTGTGAGCTTTATTACCGTTGCAGGCACCTACGAGCTGGCGTTAAACATTGATGAATGCCGCAACGAGATCATCTTTATCGATGTACGGCGCAGCGAGGAGAAGTTACTAGTAACTCGTTACATTGATTTTGGTACGATACCGGCAGGAATTATATTAACCAAAAACATTCTTCTTCAAAACCAAACCGCCGGCACGGTTAGATTTTATAGCGATGCAAAATTCCTCATTGATGGCATTCACGTAACGAGCGGTGAGGGTATACTTCAACCGTACTCGATGAACATCGTTAAATTGAACGCTGAATTTGACTACGAATCGGAGTTTGTGTCGCGTATGTGGATAAAAACATCGCAGCACACTGTATTTACGATTGACGTGGCAGGCGCCACCGTATTACCACAAATGTCGATGCAGCCGGAACGCATCGTCTTCAATAAGATTCCGGTCCAAGCGTGCGTGTATCGTACACTTCGGATACGCAACGATGGTGAAGTGGACGCGGTGATTGAATTTGGCCACGAGGATGACTACTTGCAGATCTCGCATCGCAATATGCGTTTAAAGCCGGGCGAGGAGCGGGGCTTTAATGTGGCGTTTATGCCGCACAATGTCGCCGCGCTGACGCAAATGCCGGCGCTCACCATCAACGGCGTGAAGCTGCCAAATTATGAGAAGTTGGTGGCCACCAAGTTGCGATTGATGGCGACCGAAGGTCGTTTGATGGTGAAGCGTTGGCGATATGATTTCGATTACTTCCCATATTACGACTATCCGTGCATCGATCACCATCTCATTGAGTTTGAGAACGTATGGCCGGCGACGATTGAGATGTGCATTCGGCTCGATGAGCTCTATGATGTGGAGGGTATCTGCTTTCAGCATTGCGGCGGCGGCTGTGTCAATCACTTTGAATGCTCGATTGTGATTGAACTGGCACCGAAAGAGGTGGTCAGGTTTCTTATCTTTTACAAGCCGGAGCGACCAAGCACGTGGCGCATTGCACTGCCAGTTTACGTGCGCGACTGCATGGACGAAGCGCCGTACAATTCTCTTGAAATCACCGCAACGTATCCATCGCCGACGATCGATCTGCCGAACGATAGGACCTTGGTGACGCACTGCGTGAATTTTGGCGCGATTCCGTTCGACTTTCGACTGCATCGACTCGTTGCGCTACGATTGCGCTACCATCGTCCCAATTGCACCATCTCGTTGAACTATGAACCGCTGGACGTACTGCGTGTGGAGACGTTGCCGTACGTGCTAAACGTTGATTGCACGCTGGATGTGAAGTTTGAACTGTTTGGGATGCGCGAGTGCAGCTTTGATAAGCAGGTGGTGGTGGCGTGCTCGTGCGGCGCCCACATTCGCCTTCAATGCGTCGGAATTATTACGAACGCATTCCTGTTAAACTACTATTGCGTGAGGTATTTTCAGCTGAGCAGCGAGCAGTCGTTGATATTACCGACTTCGGTAACTCGAGTAAGTATTAAATGAAGACAAAATTGGTAAAATTGTCTGAATCTTAAGTCTATTGTCTCAAACATGCAAGACATGGTAGTTTTGTTCTTTTCGTAGTGGACGTTGATCTTAAAGACAAAATTATTGTTTGCGTGCATGTTTTAGGGATCGTTGTCGGCTGGCAGTGGAACGAACGACGTCAAGCCGATCGACTCGTATCTCTACGCCGGCTCATATCCGGTTTTTCCCAACGACGACGATTACTTCTTCAATGTGTACATGTACAGCATTGTGCGCGTCGTCGAGCAGTGGATATGCGATGAGCTGACGTTTGGCAGGAGGTACTATCACATACCGGACATGATTGCGCTGTGTCAGGTTGCTCAAGTCGACGGTGAGATTAGGTTAAAGATACCACTGCATGGAATCTTAAAGGATTTGATTGGACGCTTGAACATTGACTTGAAGTAAGTTTCAAAATAAGCTAGGAAAATTTAGGGTTTCGGTGATATTTTTGAGCTTTCGCATGCGAAAAAAGTAAACCGGCCATAGATCTATACTGTATAGCAGGAGTTCCCAAACTGCTGTCCACGACAGTAAAATGTTTTGCACATTTACATCAATTCTAAACGAGAAGCCAACGTGTAGAATTACTATTGCACGTTACTCCGCAGGTCGAAATTCAAGCTCGGTGGATTGTTTTTTGGAAAATCCTGTTTTATAGATTGCGATCTCCATATATCTACCTCATTGTCGCGGAATATAGGATAGAATCGTTTATCAAAATGGGTTTATTACGCTAACATCTACTAACTTGTGCATATTCCGTGAGAAGAGATCCAATTTGTTGTCATTTTCCCACTCATTGCGATATATGAATATATAGATCCAAAGTTACTAAAGCGTCTATCAGGTTATACACGGATCTCGACAGTTTTTTTGGAAAGTTATGGAGAAGTAGGCTCACTTGCGTCACACTAGTTGTATTAGTGCTATTACTTTTTAATAACCCTCCAAAAATACTGTATCTTCTGATAGACGCTTACTCGCAGACAATATAATAGAGGTAGATGGGAATTCATATGGGAGAATTTTGTCGCAGGTTTGCTGTATTTTAAGTTACCTAAATATTCACAAAAAAGTAGTTTTCTGCTCTAATCTGAAATCGTATTTTACTCCCTTACTGTGTTGCCAGTTGCTTTCGATATATTTTGCGGGCAGCTTCGAGAATGATGATTTAACGATAATAGTTTTAAAAATTTAATAAGCAGCAGACATACAAATTTAAAGCTCGTTGCAAATCAAACAAATTAAACTTTTTTTTGGTTATTTTGCATGCATAATTTTTTTTATTTTATGAAATTTGGCAACGGTGTAGCATTTTCAGATTGCCCTGTCTAAGAATTTTATCATGGTTTGAGAGGGAGCGTTTCATTTATTAAAGCGCTCCTCTGTTAGCGTACTGAAAAAGCGAAGGTTTGCTATCTAAATTTTTAACATAGACTATTCCCATCTGCCTATTATGTTAACTCTGCCTTAATGATGTTCTATAGATTTGTGTCTGCTGCTATCTCGTTATAATACAATAACTGCCATATTTGTAGATGTGAGTCGGAAGAAAAAGTACCGCTGACGCTGTACTCGTTTTACGAAACTGTAATTACAATACTGACCGATTACGGTGCGAATCTAATCTGCCTCTCGCCCGAATACTTGCTGAGCTATTCACACTATGGACAACTATTCAAAGGCGGTAAGCGGCTGTCGGAAAAGCAACACTACTTGTGCAGCAAGCAGGCGTGGATCGATCTTTTCCTGCAGATCTTTGACGTTTTCCACTATAAGAGACTTCTCGACAAGCTGCAATTTATCGAGGAGGAGATAAAGGTGCAAATGGATCAGCACTTATACAGCATGCAGGAAATTCAGCTGCAATGCCACTTGTTGCGCCACTACGAGGCGCAGAAGGCGCTTCTCGCATCGAAGGAGCTGGGAAACGGCAGCGACGAATCGCTGCCAACAATGGAGAAGATTATCACAAATCTATCTAGCGATTTTTCGGATAGTTTAATTCTTATCGCACTGGTGCTGGACTATTGTCCGTTTTTGCAGCGGCACTTTTACGGCGTGTACGCACCCCCAAGCAACACCGCTGAGCTGATACACAATGCGAATTTGCTCATCAAAGCATTGCAACTGTTGAATCTGAGCTTCACCATTACTGCGTTTGATATTATCTATGCAAACAACATGAAGATACTGTTTTTCATTACCTATTTGTACAATTACCTGCTGCAGATTAGCGAACATGATGTGCTGCGTTTTAAGGCGAACCTGGCGAAGAAGTTTATGCGCGTGCTGAAGATTACCAACGACAATGAGTCGGCGATGCAATATAGAGCGTTGCTTTTCAACAACGATCGCAGCATATTTAGTATCAGCAGCGAGTTTTTGGAGATTCAAAGCGGCGGTACGTGCGAACTCATAATACACTACAAGGCGCGCTTTATGGGGGAACATCGGGCGGTGCTGCTGCTGTCGGGGGAGATTTGCGGCGGCAAGTATAGCGCGCCAAAGCTGTTTGAGCTGCACGGCGTCTCGGTGTGCATGCGTCCCTCGCAAGTGATCCATCTCAACGCCAAGCAGTATGAAACGTCCAATTATAATCTAACGGTGCAGGCGCCGGGCGATGAGGAAGGCGTCTACGACATGTTTTACACGATGCGGGATCCGAAAGAGCATACGTTGCATTTGCGTCCGATTAATGAGTGCCGTCTCACGGTATTTAAATTCTTCCATCATCATTTGATTATCGACGCGAACGGCAATGGATACCTGCAAGTGCGCGTCTATTCTATTATGCCGCAGCAGAGTAACATCTGGATATACTTTACGCACGAAACGCTCGGCGACTTTTACGTGCTACTGATTGTACGTGCGGTGCGCTGTAATGTGCCGCATTCGATTGTCGTCGATGTCAGCGAGCAGATTTTCAGTCGAGAGTGTACGTGTGGTATCGATCAAGTGACGTGCGCGCGTAATGTATCGGTGGAAATTAACGCGCGCCATATGGAGATGTGGGGCGCGTTCTTTGAGATGGTGCTTGATGAATGCGACGAGCAGGAGGCGGAGTTTTGGCGTGAGCAAAGAGGTGCGCACGCTTCACAATATATAAGAGTCAGTCAGATGATAAGTGAATCATCTGCGCTACAAATTGAATGTAAAATGGCACAGTGAGACAAAGCTATCAAGTCCTGTTTACCAATAAAAAGATAAGGTGATGGTTCTGTAACCGTAATCACAGAAACGTCGCATATTAGCTTGAANTTACTAAAGAAGAAAAAAACATCGCTTTTGGCTTTCTTTTAGACAAAAAATTGTTTATTGGGTTCTTCACACATTTACATGAAGATACCAAAGAAGTCAGAAACCCTTTAAAAACAGGAATACAACTCTTCGTTTATAAATTTGGTCATTGAAAAATGTAATATATCGTGAGTTTATGCATCTGCTAGCTGTTCTTTTGCTGTTTTATATTTAGATTTGGTACACCAAGTGCTAATAACTAAATTCGTGCAATGAATTATTGTAATAGTAAGTACGGTTATAGATCCGTTATGTGGATGATTACGGATCGATAGGAGTTATGAATACTTTAACCATTTTTGGTAATTGCTTTGGAATAAAGCGAATTCACGTTCACTTTTAATTTGACTGACCCTTATACCATTAATTAATGAATTCAATTAAATGTTTGATCGACTTTCCTAGACACCGAAATGGGCCTGAACGTAATCAAACGATTGTTGAGCGATCGCGAAGAATTTTCCCAATCCACCGCCCTTGCGTACCTATTTCGCAGCTCGTACCAGTATAATGTGACGCTATCAACCAGTTCCGTTTCGCTCCTTGGCGATTCGCTTGTGACGATTGCGAATGCGTTCAAGCAGAATGCGAAACATTCAATCATACTACATTTTGACGAGCGCGTAGATGAATTTACGATGAAACTGTCCTCGGTGGATGAGAAACAAATTCGATTGTATCATATTTCGGTCAACTGCTTCAAACATGAATCTACAAATATGACAACCAATGTGGCCAACTGATTTGGAATCTTGTTAATTAAAGCTAATTAGACGGATTTTTTTGTCTTGTGTTTTTTGGTTTTTTGGCAGATAAGACTCATTTCATGCGCTAGGATTTTGTCTGACAGATAGAGAAATCTAGCGCGCATCATATTTGTTTTCATATATGAAAACAAAATGTATGCAAATATGTGTAGCGGATTTGAGGCTGCGGCCTCAGGCCCCACAAGTGATATAGCTTCTTTACAATTTATTATACAACTATTTTGTTAAAGAAAGCTACCAGTGAAGTATACGCATTCACAGCATGCCTTTTTGGCCTTAACACAGCTAAATTTAATTTAGCGTCTTGGTGTTATAGATGTTGTGGTGCAATAAGTTTTTTTTTATTATATATGTGAATTTTAATTTTAGGAATTGCGATTATTTTTATATAAATCAATATTTACATGTATAATCAACATATGAAATGTTCAACACATGTGATAATAATGGTAAATTGTAGCGTTAAACATGAAATGGAAATGTGCAGCGTTTTGCTGCACAATATTATAAGCACTATCAGCCCTTTTTAGTATTTAAGCAATAGATATATCCTTTCTGGAGATTTGAATAAATTAAATTCACATAATGTGTAATTTTATTATTGTTGAATTCAGTTCAGTTTTGTTAATGCATTGCAATTTGAAAACTCGAAAAAACGTGTCACCTCTTGTCACCTCTCAATTGCCAACTTTATTTTTCTATATACCAACTTAGACTGATCGTCTAACAACAATAACAAACAGAATTTTCATTTTATTTATATCATTATACGTATTAAAATTTTGGTAAATTACAGAAATACTACAAGTACAGTACAGCTCAATATGTTTAAATGTTTTTAAATGTTGTAAACCACGAATTACAAATTATTTTATGTTGGCGAAATTGAATTAACCAAATTATTTTGTTGTTTTAACCGGGTAGTAACAACTTCAAAGTTCAAACCTGACAAATATAATTTAATAATATTTTTTGATGATAATACTGCTGTGTCATAGTCCATTGCATTGATTGTGTGTGCAATTTCCATCCAGTTGATTTATTAAATTCTACGGTAGGTAACGTTATGATGAAATAAAATTTCTGTTTATTAATCCTCTTTTATGTAGTTGCATCAAAACGAGTAATAGTGATAGAATTTCTTTTTTTCTTGGAAACACGTAGAAAGCGCGGCAAGACAAAGCACTACTGATATATTTTGGATGTGCTTGATCGAAATGCAAAGACTGCCGCCTGAAAAAAGTGAAATTGAAATGAAAGTGAAGATAAATTAGTTAGTTGATGGTCGGTGGTACGAAAATATATAAAATTTGAAATTTAAATAAAGTGTACAGTATTTAAGTTTTGTGATTGGTGTTTATTATTAAGTTTTCTTTCAAGTAAGTTCTAACAATTTTGAGGTTATGTCATCAAATATATGTGATAAAATATTTTTTAGATTAGCTACTATTACTAAATATGTTACTACGATCTGTTAGGATACTAAATAAAGGATATTTGAAAAATAATAATGTAAAGCATTGTTATACAAGATTTTCATCGCAGCTAGTAAGGAAGCAGGTGGTGAAGGAAGAAATATTTGATTTGAATACGTTCGTTGTCGGCGAAACGCTGCACGGATTTACGGTGAAGCATATTAAGAATATCGATGAATTTAAGGTGACTGCGATATGCCTACAGCATGAAAAGTCGAAAGCCGAATATTTGCATTTGTACAGAAATGATAACAATAATGCGTTTGCCATCAATTTTCGTACAACACCATTGAACAGCACCGGTTTGCCGCATATACTCGAACATACGACGCTGTGCGGTTCGAAATTGTATCCGATACGCGATCCCTTCTACAAGATGTTAAATCGTTCGTTGGCAACATTTATGAATGCGATGACCGGCGCTGATATTACAATGTACCCATTCTCCACGCAAAACTATATCGATTATAAGAATTTGCAAAAGATTTATTTGGACGCTGTCTTTCGGCCGAATCTCAATGAGCTCGATTTTATGCAGGAGGGCTGGCGGCTCGAGCATGCTAATCCACTCGATAATAAAAGCGAGATTACCATTAAAGGTGTCGTTTACAATGAGATGAAGGGCGTGTTTGCTGAAAACGAATCGATTATGCAGCAGAAAATGCAAAATCTCATTTTGCCCGATCACACGTACGGTGTGTGTTCGGGCGGCGATCCAACGCATATACCCGACCTCAAATGGGACGATTTGAAGGCGTTTCATCGCGACCACTACCATCCGAGCAATGCACGCTTCTTCTCGTACGGCAACTTTCCACTGTTGCCCGCGCTGGACTATATCGATGCAGAGTATCTAAGCAAGTACGATCATGTGCCGACGACGAATACGCAAGTGCCTGCGCAGAAACGATGGTCGGCGCCGAGGCGGGAGCACATTACATGTCGCTTTGATGCACTCGGCGAGCCGATTGAACACCAAAACACCATCTCCATTTCGTACGTCATGACTGATATTACAGAGATTTATGAAACATTTTTGGTGCAGGTAAGTGATAAGTTCACTTAAATAACAATAATATTCTGCTCGAGTTGATTTTTTTCCTGCAAACAAGGCATCTAGTGGATAAGCATAATTTGGGTGCGCTGAATTCAATGGAGTTAATTGTTATTTAAGGTTAGATCGGGTTTTAGAACAAGCAAACAAAAAACTTAATTTATATTACATTTGCCATTTCTTTTTGAATAGAATAAGATAAAATAATGATATAGTGATTATAATTGTTCAAAGGAGTTAGTAGATTTTGCATAGTTTTCTTGCAAAAAAGCAACTTTGTTTAAATTCCTTTAATGATTAAGGCTGTCTTTGCATATCTGTAGCACCGTTTTCCTTAAGACATTCAAATTGAGATATCTCAAAAACCCAATCTAACTTTTAAAAACGGTTTACGCCATTGAAATCAGCGCACCTGAAATACACTTATCTCCATTAGATGCCTTGTTTGTTAGGTTTTTGCAACTAGCACAATATAATTGTTGTATTTTTTGCTTGTTTTAGTTTTTGACGGAGTTGTTGATACATGGCACAAATGCACCATTCTACAAATCGTTGATCGAACCGAATATATCTGGCGGCTTTTCCCCATCGACCGGCTACGATTCGCAAATTCGCGATACGATATTCTCGCTTGGTTTGCAAGGCGTGAAGCGCACCGATTTTGAAAAGATTGAAAAGATCTTTGATAAGACGATTGATGATGTGATTGAAAATGGTTTCGAGACGAATCACATTGAATCAGTGATGCACAAGTACGAATTGGGTTTGAAGCATGAGAGTCCGAATTTCGGCTTACATTTACTGTTTCTATTGACACCGACATGGAATCACAATGGTAATATACTCGATCAGATGAAATACAATTCGATGCTTGAACGATTGAAGGTGGAAATGCTGAACAATTCGATATATCTTCAAGAAGCGATTGAGAGGTATTTTAAGCGAAACAACCATCGACTGGTGTTGACAATGTCGGCGGATCGCGAATTTGAGACAAAACTAACCTCGGGCGAGAATGAAATTCTGCGCAATAAACTCGCGGAGTTGAACGATGAGAAGCGGCGGCTGATTTATGAGAAGGGCTTGAAATTGCATAAAATGCAAGCGGCAAACAACACCAAACAGGATGTGGATTTGTCGATATTGCCAACGATGGAGATTGAGGATATAAGCAATGACGTGCCGAAGGTGCCGCAGGAGAAATCGCGTTTGGGCCCGATACCGACGCATGTTTATAAAGTGAACACGAACGGGCTGACGTACTTTCGCGCCGTTCTAAATACATCGCAACTCTCGCCCGAGCAACAAATGATGCTGCCACTATTCTGCTATGTGGTAACGAAACTCGGCACCGATACGCTCAACTATCGCGACTTTGACAGCCTCGCCGAGCGGAAGACGTCGGGTTTGAGTCTGCAGGTGCACATTGGCGATAGCTTGTATCAGTTGCATTCATACGAGCCGGGCGTCTACCTTAGCAGCTATTGCTTGAATCGGAACATTGATTCGATGTGGTCGTTGTGGTCGCAAATATTTAATATATCTGCACTGAATGATGTCGCACGCTTTGAGATGCTTGTCAAATTGTACATGTCGAGTTTGACGCATGGCGTATCCGATTCGGGACATTTGTACGCGATGCTGGCGGCGCAGGGTTTGGTGTCGGGCGTTGCCTATCAAAAGGATTTGCTTTCTGGATTGCAGCATATTGCTTATATGAAACGATTAATTAGGACGTCGAGCTATGCGCCAATACTCAATGAATTATCGAGCATTGCAAAGCTGCTCTTTGATAAGAATAATATAAGGTAAATAATTGGTAATTATTTAGAATACGGGCCTCACCTCAGAAATCGACGAAAATATACCAGTCGACGCATTTTTTAATTTTTAAACAACTTTTCTTTTGACAAAATCTTCGCACTCCCACAGGAAACTTGCTATCCCAACATTTGAGATCATATTCGGTCTCTTAACCTAACCTAAACCTCGGAGACCGGTCATACTCGGTTTCAAGCTAACCTAAGCCTCGAAATCCATCACAGTCACTAACCCAACCTAACCCTAAACCTCGAAATCCAAAATTTTTCTAACTCCTCACACAGATACTCCAATTGATATTATACTCTTTTTCTCTTAACCTAAGCTAAACCTCGTAACCGGTCGCAATCTCGAACACGTGTGTGTTTCTCTCTTCTCATCCTCGATGTGACAGATAACATAACTTTAGATATTAATATCTCATTTCCCTTGGGAGTGCGACGATTTTGTCAAAGAAAAAAGTTGTTTGGAATTAAAATTCGCGTCGATCGAGTATAAAGTTATCGATTTCTGAGAACTGTATTTTAAACACGTACTATATAAGACTTTTTAATTTGATACCATGTTCTCCATATGTATGTGTTTTATAGGTGTTCAATCAATTGTGAAGAAAATGCAAAAAGTGTTATACTAAAGAGTGTAAACGAGTTTGTCGCCAGCATTCCCTACAATCAACTAGCAACGCCCAACGGCCAAATGTACACGTCGACCAAAGTGTGGGCGCCGACCGATTCGATCAACTGTCTACATCACATCATCAACGTGCCGATTAGTCATTGCAGCAAATCGATTCTCTGCGTACCGTATACGCATTCGGATTACGCCAAATTGCAAATACTCGCACGGTTGTGTACGATGAAATATCTACATCCGGAGATTCGTGAGAAGAATGGAGCGTACGGTGGCGGTGTGAAACTGTCGGCCGATGGTGTGATGACATTCTTTAGTTATCGCGATCCGCGCAACATTCAAACGTTGGATGTATTTGATAATGCGGCACAATGGTTTGAGCATCATTTTAGTAAGAAGCATATTAGTAAACAGGATATATTGGAAGCGAAATTGGGCGTATTTCAAACGGTTGATGCGCCTATACCGCCCAGTCTGAAAGGTTCGCAAGAATTCTTATTTGGTTTAACTAATGACGTATTGCAAAGACATCGCGC
Organism: Adinopsis sp. GC000173; assembly: GCA_030264715.1. NCBI lineage: Eukaryota > Metazoa > Arthropoda > Insecta > Coleoptera > Staphylinidae > Adinopsis > Adinopsis sp. GC000173. Next base: position 600 of record JARJDW010016407.1, on the reverse strand, counting down.
TGCCTTAATGGCTGTTAATCATGATGGATTAAAGGAGGTGGTTGAGAAGTATTTGAGTGGTAACGATCCAAGTAAAATTGGTAAAGTTATTTTGGGCCCAAAGACTATTGACATTTCAAATAGACCGGATGAGTTATGGACGGTCGTTGAAAATGAATAAAAATTTATTGCACTAAATAAATCTACCACCGAGGAAAGCGAAATCGCCACAGAGATATTATGATATACGACTACGTAGTACCGAAAAACTATACATAAAAGCAACATATGATATAATCACATTACACAAGTTTCACGGTCAACTGCAAGAAACATAATTTTTTATTATTATAGGTACTCTCAACCAAAATGCAGTGTTCCGGGAATGCGCAGAATTTTTTATTTGCTGCTGTTTGAGATGAAAGCCTTGGGGCTCAAACACACAGTGCGTCATTTTTCCACATCAAGAAGCCTCCCCAAAAAAAATTTTAGTGCCTAAATACTCGCAGAAAAAAATATACAAGTGTATAATGCAAATTAACTAAAAAAATTGTAAATTGTAAATTTTAAATCTAATAAATTTTTTAGATATGTTTTTATTTCAAGAATTTCCCCCATGTA
>JARJDW010016398.1:0-16469 GCA_030264715.1 Adinopsis sp. GC000173 | reverse complement strand
AACACATTTCTGAGTAACCTAACCTAGAGGTTTTTGAATTGTGGTAAGGCGATGTGTTAATGCAATGATTAACAATCGAAGAACGTGCCAAAGTTGTGCAAACCTTTAAAACAAATTGCACAATATTGTTGGGAGAATGTTCATTTGAGGAATGGCTGGACAGGTCATACTATTTAGCGCAGAGCAAATTTATCGGGTTTTTTAAGGACAAAGGAACATTAACAAATAAAATTTTTGTGCCAACATTTTTCTAAAAAATATCTTCATACGTTACACTCAAATTACATCTTTACATCAATATTTATAAAATACGAATTTTATTAATTAAAGATTTATAAAAATATTGTATTTTGAGTAGATGTAACAAGATTAATTAATTATTTTTTTAATAACAATTCTTTCTAATTATTTTAGGAGTAAAAATAATAAACAATCAACATTTGCTAGTTTTCACAATATTTTACTTGTGCCTATGCATTTTACTTTAAAGAGTCATCTGGACAAGATCAAGTGTTGATGATGTTTTTTTATTAACTAAGATGAATAGGATATACAAAGTGAATGCAAACAAAGTTCTTAACGAGCAGGTTTTAAGTTAATTAGGATTACTGTACAAAACAATAATAATAGTATAGTTGAGTCTATTTATACAATTTTAAAATACACTTCTTTACATCCGTTTCTGCCTGCTTAACGTAACGCAAAAATTGTTGTTACTTTATACATTTCGTAGACATAAAAACAATTTAATTTAATCTTCAAAGGAAAAAATGCACACATGCCAGCGTTCGCTTTCACATCGCCACACTTTCGCGACAAACTAACGTGCGTCCACAAAACCACAAAATGTATAACAACAAAGCGTCGAGAGAAACGAATTATTATTCATTCATCACATAACTTATAATACCAAATAAATAAAATGATAATAGCTGAACGCCAACGCAAAATAAATCAAATGTCCCATGCTTGGTCTTGCCTTGCGCCAATAACAATAACAGTAACAATAAAATAGAGATCGTTTTTTTATTATTATTGTGTGCCTGTGAGGAAAGTAAAAATTGAACTATTGAACCTTGAATGGTTGTCTATTTCGCCGCTATGAAATTTGCAAGATAGAAACGAAATTCATCTTTTTTTTGAATTTTTAAATACCTATATGACGAAGAGTTGTCAATATTTTTTTCCATTTATCGCTAATAATAATTATTATGTAAATAGTTAAAATATGATTTTGCGAAAGAGTACTCATATTTCAATTAGAAGTAATTATGAAATAGAGTGCGTGTTTCTTAACGATGCTGATCAATTAAAAAATACAAATTAAAAGGTTGCGAAATTTTAAAATAGGTATATTTTACTCACAGCATGATCAAAAATAATTAATTGAGAATTACAAATAAAATTAGAAAAAAAAAAATAGATGTATTTGGAATTGTTTGCAAGGAAATAAAAATTAAGTCTTTAAATATCAGTCATAAGTAAAAAATATTTAAAATATATATTTTTTGACAATAATTATGTGTCAATATAATAAGTAAACAAGAGATTATTTATTTCTTTAATAATAATTAACTGTTTATGTGACTAAAAGATATAGGTAAAAAGATGCCAGCTAAAAACGAAACTGACATGTTAGTTATTTAGCTTCAGATTCTTCGAAATGCTCTGGGAAATGTCGATTTTTTTCAGAGGTAGAAACCCGTAGAGGTAGCTTTGTCATAGTTTTTATATTGTGTTTAGATATAGAGTATGGCGTATTTCTTGAAAGGCTACTTAATAGTTTTATAGTTATAATATTTTTGTGTTACTTTTCAAAATAATGTGTCAAATCCAAACCATACGCTTGATGTTACCGCTTAAGACATTAAATGTTAAAATAAAATTGAAAAGTAATATTTTGCTTAGAAAAGGGTTTTACTTTTATTATTATGGTTGTGGTATTACAGGGTGACAAAATCATAATTAAATGTTAAGCGATGTAAAATATATTAATGACACATTGTTATTGAGTATTATTTTTATCGCTGTTTTTGCAGTAAGGGACGAAATAAAAAAGCTTTAATTTGGTCAAATTTCCACGTTTTGAGACCTAGTATTGTCTGGTTTTATCATTAGCCATCCTTGCCATAAAGCTACAGATTTAAATCATACATACGTATGCAAAGATAATTCATTTGTTATGCACTTTATTTTTAGTGCCGTAGGATTAGTTTCATTCCTTTACTAAATAATAAAATATAAATAAATTCGAATAATGTTTATAACATATGATTCTTTTTTCTCTAAAAAATGGCAAAAGCTGAATTTAAAAATACTAATCATTTGATTTAATTGATTTTGTTTCTACTATATGTAGAAAAAAAAATTAATTAGATTTTTGAGTAAAAGTTGCTAGCTACCTACTTAAACGCCTTTTACATATCATTTTTAATATCTATATATAAAATCAAATAATATTACGAATAAGTTGAAACACCTTTACGGAAATACAATTCAGCATTCAACAATCTATAAGGAAATTCTTTCTCCTCTGTGTGTTGTAAATTTATAAGACATTATAATTACATAATAAGACACACGCACACAATTTCACATTGCTAAATTTTCAACATCATTGTCGCATAATTATCAAAAAATGTGTTTGCTATCGTTAATGCGAGAATAACAAAAGTATGGCGTGTGGAGCAATCATGAGATTTAAAAGCCGTTTTCCCTATAAATGTAGTAAGATTTTACATTAATTTTGATTTTGTGCAGGATGAGTTACTACTTTGATTATGTAAAATTTGTGCCAAAATTATCATAGAATAGACTCTCAATTAATGGACTATCTTCGAAATTGTGTTTTAAAAGTGATAACTTGTTAGCTTGTTAATTACTATTTTAATGTTTATTATGACCTCAAATAATAAAATCTATTTATATGTTATAATGTAAACATGTTAAAATGTAATTCAACAATGTGGCTAGGTACAAATACGAGTAAAAATTGTGCAAGCGACTTTACAGAACGTAGCAGTTAACAAACTGCTTCCTGCCTTAAACTGCCAGTTTTGCCACTCGTTATATAAATAACGATTATGCAATCTACTATGTAGTTACTACGATTACTACTATTTTAATATCTACTTTATTTATAATTTCCACATAAAAATCATTCATACTTTTTACAAACTTTAAGTTATTTATCAATGTGAAATATTCTAGTCGGAAATGGTAAAGTTGGATAGTTTTTATAATAATAATCAAATATTTTTTGTATTTATCTAACATTCCCAGATAATAATTGATTTGTCTTGTAATTTTAGGTCATTCTAATAAAGAAAATTGCTATGCTATGCTTGAAAAAATTGATCAACATATAGATAATGCTTGTATTATCATAATATGCACATCTTATGAATAAGATCTTTACGGAAATATAATCAAACATTCAACAAATTACTCGCATAAGGAAATGTAATGCGTTTTTTCTTTCTCGCATATGGCGAATTTATACGCCAACATATTACATAAGCCACACGTACAATTTCACATTTTGCAACGCTTAATTATTAAGCAAGCTGTCCAAAAAGTGTATAAAAGTGTACTTACATGAACGAATAATATATGAAAGAATTATTAATAGAATCTATATTCTAGCTGAAAATGCAAAGAAAGTTTATTTCTTTCCAAATACAATTGAGCCAGACTGTACGAATATGTCTATAGTAGTAGTACTTATGCAACAAATTACGTTGATTTCCTTGCTGTAATTCCTACATTCATTCAAGTTTCTTAATTATCTCGATTAGAATATAATTATTATGTGTGCAATTAAAAACCAAGTGAGATCTATCTGCTGCGCTACGTTTTTGAAACGTTGTATTGTTTTCGTTTACATTTAATAACAAACAGCAACAATATTACTCCTATTATTTATTTACATAACCTTTTGACTTGATTGCATCTCATTTTCTCTAAAGTGGTTACACACTATGTAATTTATACCTATTCATATTTTCTTCTTCTGTATTGTTCAAACAAACTGATCGTTAATTTAATTATATTACTCGCAAAGAGAAAAAAAACTTTTACTCTTAATAATATTCAATAATTGGGCGACGATGATTTAGAAATTTTGCATAAGCATTTTTTAAAACCTAAATTCATTACTCATTGCGCGTGTTATATAAACACGTTAATTAATTTTTTCATTTTCGACTGCTTAAAAAGGTATTTTCCAATTTTTATTTTCGTTTATTTTTGGTCATGTCGGAAAGAATCGATAATTTATTTACATTTACAATTATGTAAACAAAATGGAAAATTCAGTAAAATTGTTCATTTCATCGTTACTTAATTATTAAAAGACTATTGGAAAGTTGAAGATGATAAATTTACAACATTTTTTTCAACCAAACAGCTTTAGCAAAAAGATGAAGAGATATACTGCTACTGTGCTGTCTTATTTTATTTTTATTTCTTTCATGAATAATTTTTCAAATATGTAGAGTGGAAGAGCAGCAGCATTATACTAGCGCGCAACCTAATAATGCTTCAGTTGCAATATATAATCAAGTATTTATTCTCTTTATCGTCAATAAAAATTGGGTTAAATTCAAGTAAAAATCATACATAATAATTACTTGGAATTATTTATTTTCCAGGTGTATTTAATGCTCAAACCTAAATTGGAAATCAAAAAGTGTTTCGATAGATTCATTTAAATAAATACATCTAATTTCAAATTTATTTTATAGTTGCATATTATTATTAATTGTCTTTACCCTACAAGTATTCTTTAAAAAAATGTATTGCTACTATTATTTGATTATTTGCATTCACAGAATGTTATTCAAGAGAGGGCAAAGGCACATTTTTAAGTGCAACTAAAGCAAAAAAGTTATTTTATTATATAGTAAAAGTCGTGGCAAAATTGAAGTGGAAAAACCAACAAAACGAAATAAACTTCGTTTTGTGTTAAAATTTTAACGTTTCGGTTATTATTTTCATTAATTTATGACCATCTTCAGAAAAATGTACACGGATAAGTAATTTTGCTTTTTATTTTTTTATATCATATATAAAAATTGTGTAACAGATGCAAAGTAGCATAAGATGGGATGCGAACCAACAACCATATTTAGTTATATGTGTTTTTTCCATTTTTATTATGAGTAAATATTTTATAATTTCATTATTACTCTATAATTTTCATATTTACAATAAATGTAGGTAAAAATTATTCTGATGTATCAGTACAAACAACAACCACATAGTGTAAAAAATGTTATTTTTGAAGGAAGGTTATATTATTTGTTAAATTAATGTGGTCAAATAATTGCTCAAATAATAAGCGCACAACTACATAGATGTTTTATTTCCATACATCTCAATAAATAAACGATTAGTGGCCTTAAGGAATTGTAAGCAAAATTATTTTAAGCAACTAATAATTTGCTCTGTTGGCAATAAATTAATTGTGAAAAAATATGACTTAAAAAAATGGGTTATCGCAGTTAAAAAAGTTAATAGTGTGTGTTTTATTGCTACGTACAAGTAGCGAATTGGTCTATGGTTAAAAAGTTTTTAGTAGATTGGCGGCTTTAATATTAATTTGTATAGTAAATTTTCAACCCAATGTTTAAGAAACATATCTACGGTAACAAAATTATGTTTTAATCTATTAATAGATACTTTTTACTTTACTTCCCAGTTTATTTCCGAAGGTATATTGTCATATTAATTGGTCGATAATCAATAATATTTTTTATACATTGGTTGTAAATATCTATCATCACTAAGCAGCTAGGTAGTAAAGATACATATAGGTGATAAGTGATTAATTTATTTACCTTAAACCGATAACTTTGTGACATTCCTTATATCTGCTTAATTCGCATACACATTAAATACACAGCACAGCACAATCCCAATTATAAATCAGTTAATTAAATAAAAAGAAACACCTAAATTTGTGCGAGCATTACTACTGCAACAGCGACACATTTTCCCATTTATCAATGTTCATTATATGCAAAATATCGTGTCTGCATAGTATTAAACCACTAGCGGGTGGTAATAAACTAATCGCCGGTTGAGTAGTAAGCCGGTCACTGTGCAAGTAGTAAACATTTAATAATGTGGAATAGGAAAGATAGTGGGTATTTCTTCCTCTTCTTCTTCTGCGGCTTCTTGGTCGGCTGGCGTGTGTGGTGTGGGATTTTTCAATGTCAAAAACGCGAGTTAAGTTCAAATCCACTTTCACTCACACAACACGTTCGTCGACAAACGTCGGGCGTTTTTAAAGCGCGTGTATATTGAAAGTGAATCTGATTTTTTTGAGTTCGGTGCAGCAATGGATTATGCAATGCGTGTGGCTTTCAAAAATTGCTTGCTTTTAATTGATTCGACTTACAGATAAATTTTGTAACTTAATAAATTGATTGTAAATTTGCATTTTGCTTGTTTTTTGTTTATAAATAATTTCGTATATGAAAATTTTAAATTTAAATTATTTTATATAATAAACATGCAATCAATAGAATTCATTTATCAATTTGAACTCATCTTAGAAATCTCTTAGCACTACAGAAGCAAAAAATTCAAGTATTAGTGAAAGTACTTGTAGATAAACGCCAACTAGATTTACGATGTTTCTATCAATATCATTTACCTTACATAGTAACCTTTTAGTCCCTCTTGTCGCTTGCACAATCGAGATAATTTTATAATTCGTTCATGATGATTTATTACAGCGTGGCGATGGATGAAGGCAGTCTGAAGGAAATGAAACTAAAAACTACAACTAACGAGATTCAAACGATGCGGAAGGACTTCGAGGCTACATCGAAGATGAAGGAGGCGGCACTCCTCGAGAATAGGTATTTATGTCTTTTCAAAATGTTCAAATAAATTTTACCTTTTTTAACCTTTACTGCAAATTCCCTACTATCTAAATTTTCTTATTTTATAAATTGTTCAATGATATTTTCCGATTTTTAAACAAGAAATTTAATGTGTTATACCTAATTTTAGATGGTTTTGAGGAAATTTCATCATCCGTTTCAAAATTCTGTGAAGTATTTATAAAAATATTTTAAATTGTTGATAATTAAATGAAAATTTCAACTAGAAATTATATGAGTTGTTGCATGTTTTATATATTTATACCTATTATCTATTTTGAAAATAACTACATACTTTAATTTAACGAATTCAGTAATAACTAAAGCAACAGTCAAGGTGCATACGTAATTTGTTTATTGCTTTCAGCAAGTCAAAATCTTAAACCGATTTGCTGCTGCTTTTATTATCCCATAAAGTATGCACTTTCTCTTTCAATATTCGAGTCTTACCGATTGTTGGAGAATCATTTAATTCGTAATTAATTAATCGTTAGAAATGCTTCTTCGACAACGTTAAATATGATGTTAATTATTTTTTAAAAGTAAACTTGTCGTTTTATAGGCGACTGCAAGAGGAGCTCGCCGCTTCGTGTCTCGATGTGCGCAAATCACAGGCGGAATTGGAAAATGCTCGTCGGCAAATTGATGATTTGAAGCGACAGTTACAGCAATATGTGGCAGAGGTGAAACGCATCGAGGATTTGATGGCTCATAAGGTATAAATTTAAATTCATGTTTTGCGTTTTAACGATCTTGTAACTAAATTGCAGAACAAAAAAAAATAGTTTTCGAATATCTACTTACATGGGCGAATGAAATACAAACCGGAATTATTTTCTTTAATTTATTGGCATGACTAAACATTACTTTTCCACATGATCGTCGGTTTTTGTGACATTTGTCTTTTAAAATGTTTGTGGAATTTTTTAAACCCATTATCTCGCTTATATAAAATGAATGTGGTTTCATTACAAGTTTATTATGCATTTTGTGGATACTTTTTACATCTTGATTTTTTACACGAACGTCGCACTGTAAACATCGTGTCCTACTGCCAAATTCCAATTGTTAGAAAATACGTTTCATATAAATGTCTGTAATATACAACAGCATTCTCTCTGTGGTCCTGAAGTTTTTAATATTATCATTTGAAAGAATAAAGTTTTAGTGACAGTAGTACAATGGAATCATTCGTGCGCAAATGACTTGTAAAACAACAATATTTATTTTACAATAATGGGATAATAAATGAAAAGTATTGAAAAAATGCAGATGTCTATGAAGAAAATTATCAAGTATTAATATTTTTATCTTGTACTATCGCTAGCATGTCAAAGAGACGGTTTTAAAATTTGGTTACCTGCAACTAAAGATTTGTTGAATGTAAATTTACACACTCAACTGTCTAAATTCAGGTGAACTTTACAAAATTTTAGTTTCCAGAATTCCTTCTGTTTGGCATTTAAGGTGTAGACTTAGACCAAACAATACTATCTTGGTTCTCCAATGCATTAAACAACTATTGTTACGTGTACCTTAAGGGTCAGCGTAACATTGAGTTTGCTTTAACTCTCTTGGCTATCTTAAGACGATCAAAGATGAATATGCGCGAAAATCGATAATACTAACTCACACATGACACATAAGGCTGTGTGTTGCGAATCTAACGAATTATCGTTACTAATTTATTAACGAATAATGAATCCTCTCGTACCTCTATAGGTACATCTTTTATAGATTCTCTTATTGTTATGTAATAGTGTCGCAACACCGTTAACTAAGATGAATCGAACGAAATGATTCACCCTGGTTGATCTTGTGTAACGATCAAAGGTTGATCTGACACAGTTGCGCACAAACAAACTAAAACCTCGCGATATGAGGGAGACGACCCTTATTTTAATAATTTTTTAATTTATGCCTATTTAAAAACAAAATATTATTTTTATTACATCTCATTTAATTTATACATTAGAAATGCTTGAATCTAATTTATTTTGTAGGAAATTGAAAGAAGCGAAATGCTCGATCAATTTAAGACGCTCTCACACGAAGCAACAGTCTTAGAAAACAACAATTTTTCGTTAGAAAATGAAGCGACGCAATCTAAAGTTCAATTGTCCGTTGCACTAGATCATGCCACCGAATTAGAACAACGACTGGATAAACAATGTGCTACCATGGCGCACTATGAGCGTCAGATTAGCGAGCTCAGTGCGCAGATTGCTAACATGAAAGCCGAGTCTAAGGGTAGCAATTCACAGCAGGACCGATTACGTGCAGAAAACCTTTCAATGCAAGAGCTATGTATGAAGTTAGATCGACAGAAGGAACAGCTGATCGCCCAGATGCACGAAGACGATGCGATACGTAAACAGGTTTGATTGATTTGAGCATAATAATTCCTTTATGCATTTATAAAAAATAAAACTAACAAGGTTTTATTTAGTAATGAACATAATACTATAAAGAGAATTTTTAATTTTTAGATGGAACATGAACTTAATATACTAAAATCTAACTACGACACTGCGAACAAGAAACACGACCAGGAAAGAAACAACGTACAAAGCCTGGAAATGCTTCTATCTGAGAATCGTCAGCAGCTTGTCGAGCAGCGCATTTTAAACGAAGAAATGCAGGCGGAGATTGCAAAATTGAAACGGCAGATTAACGAAATGGAACGCAACCTGTATGTATCAGAGAGTCTGTTTAATTAATTAAATTGCGCGAGACTGCGTTTACATGTATGCTTATGGGAATAAGTGTCTTCCTGTCTTAATTATGGTATTAATGCGGATTTTATCAAAATCAGGCTTTGTAACGACCTGTGCATATTATTTAACTTTATTTCGTTTTTTAAAAAGAAGTGGATATTTTTGATAATAAGTTTATCAGAAAGGGATTGATGCTCAGACTCTGACACGAGAATGTAAAAAAGCCGTAGAGGATTTTTCAGATATTTTAAAACAATGTCTAAATGAATTGCCAATGCATACTTATTAATCTAAGAGGAAGGTTTACAAGAGAGAATATTTATATTTCGTTGTTATATTCAAGAATTTGTAGAAAAGATCCGCAATTCAAATAGCATAAGTATGTAAGGTGGGTTGCATTTTGCATAAATTTTCTAATTTCTTTCAAATAAAAAACTGAATGTAAATATTCTTGGTTTCGAACCTGCCTCTTGGTTTGATAAATATGTGTTATCAATTTGCGTACATATTATTTTAAAATAATTATTCACAGCATTTTCCCATGTACGACAACGAGTTCTGCGCAATAATCCTTCTTAATAATGTGTTTCCCCATAAATTTTAGATATAAACGTAGTCGCACGCAAAATTGGCAGCGTTGGGAAGATAATTATTTAATTAGTAGCGCACTAACATTTAACTTGCTAATTTATACAATAACAATGTTTTGACAAATGAAGCAATGATAGTGTTTTAATGCTGTTCCAGTCAGTCAACAACGGAACGCCTAGACATGTACCAGGAGAAAACGTTACAATTTAGTAAAGAGAATAAACATTTAAGGCGCGAAATTACTAATGAAGGATATCATCATGATCGCAAATATCCTTCACTTTAACTAGCTTTCAATAATTTATGAATTTAATATGCTGAATATTGTTTTAATAATTTATCTTAATTAATAGTGGTCAATTACTTGCAAAAATATAGCACATAGATTTTAGATACAAAAAATAAGAAAAGTGTGGTATAAGTAGATATATTTTTTATAGCAATTTTGATAATTTTTAAGCGACAAAATACAAAACGTAACAATTTTTTTATCTAAGGACTATTTTAAGCAAAAATGGAAATTATAAGCAAAAAAAGTGTTTAATAAAGTTATTTTTTTAAATATTTTTTTGATATAGATTGTATGTAGGTAATCCCATTTTTAAAAATTGGACAATATTTGTTAATCAAAATGAAGTTTATTAACAATGCGGAAGGTACTAAGATGATATTATAATAATGCGTGGTTTATTTTACATTACACACATTTAAATTTTAAAGATTTGCGGCTTTTCCTTTTATTTGCCATTAATTATTCTGTTTTGTTACTTAATAAAAATGTATATCAAGAATTATACTCACTTTCTACACGTGTTCTTCCAATTGAAGAAAGAATGATAAGCGACACAATATTTCTGTTATCGCCCACTAGTTTCTGTTTTGTTGCCCAATCTTGTATAATCTAATTTCATGCAAATAAATTACTTTTATATTGTTTTTCGCTAATGCTTCCTTCACCAAAAAATAGTTGAAATCACAGAATGTCTGCAACATNAGTTCCTGTTTTGTTGCCCAATCTTGTATAATCTAATTTCATGCAAATAAATTACTTTTATATTGTTTTTCGCTAATGCTTCCTTCACCAAAAAATAGTTGAAATCACAGAATGTCTGCAGCATTCTTTCGGCCTGTTTCACGAACGGGTAAAGGTAAAATGTAGAAAGTGAATTTAATATTCGATACGCATTATATTATTTATTAATATAAAAATAAAACAGAAATGTTGTTATTCGATNACATTCTTTCGGCCTGTTTCACGAACGGGTAAAGGTAAAATGTAGAAAGTGAATTTAATATTCGATACGCATTATATTATTTATTAATATAAAAATAAAACAGAAATGTTGTTATTCGATAATTCGATACAAAATTTCAACATTTTCATAACAATTATTCAAGCTTTGCCGTGCACTTGTGGATTTTACTGGGTTGTCTAAAAAGTCACTATCACAATTTTCTAGACTAAACTTCATCGTATTTACCTAAATATCTGGTTTAAACCTAGTCTCCAATTTTTATGTTGAGAGAAAAATTAAATCTTGAATGTAAGTATATTTGTTAGGTACAACTTTTAATTAGAATGTAATGCCAATATTAAATTTTAAAACAAATTTTTCCGGGAAAGGCCGTGTTTTATATTTCGGATAAATACGGTATATGTAATAATTTTAAAATAAAGTATTAAGTTGCACACACAATCAATGTATCCTAAATGGAAAATATCTGCTTGTAATAGTTAAATGATCTAAAAACAGATTGTATTTGTTAATGTGTTAAGAAAATCACAAGTATGTGTGGATAATACTAATAATTAATTTCATATCCAAATGATCCTTAAGTTCTAGTCTTTCAAGTGAAATGTCACGTGCCACACAACCAGTCCTTAACCGCATTCCTCGATCCAATGAAAATCAGTCATCACATCTCTCGAAACCAATGTCATTGTATGTGTCTAAAGAAGTACAAAGCCGATCGCCAATGATTCAATCGACTGAAAGTCGTTTGCTTGACGAAGATAATCTTCGCATGTCGAGCGATTGCAGCGATCTATTTAGCCGCATACGCGTAGGGACGGATCCCCCAGGCTCGCAAAATCGATTATCATCGCGTATTAATTATGTACCATCACTATCAGTGATAGATTCGATTGACACGATTCAGACGATTGACCAAAGCGTCTGCACGATGGATACTGCCGTTGGAGATTGTGCACATTGCATGGGGTCTGAGCGTTGAGCATTTTATTATCAAATTGCATTTTTTCACCAATAAATATTTTTAGTTAAAGCTTTTCATTAAAAATTTATTTGTTAAACATTTGTGTCATTTTAATGACAGCAAATAAATTTAATCAGTATTAGTTCTGCACAATCTCAATAAATATATTTTGCTACAAATTAAAATAAATTCTGAAACATTCTTTTTAGTCGTCATTGCGAAATGTTCTCCGAAAATTTGGATCTCGAACTATTTATTGAGAACGTTCGTATTTGCCCGATAATTTGGGACGTTGGCAATGAAAACTAAATAGATAGAATAAAAAACAGTCTGTTTGTAAATGAATTATGAGATACTGCTGAAATCTATCATATGTTTTCCTGCATAGTGTGCATTGCACGTTGATAGGACGAAAATTACAAATAATGCCGTATCCCAATAACTTTTGCAGCAAGTATGTACCCATCTTAACAAGTAGCTACACTTAAAGTGTGTGAGCGTGCACGCATAATGTCTACACTATAAATTCGTTCGTGGAAGCGCCAATTCATCAGTAACATCACTCTGAATTCCCCTGTGCGCTTAATGAATGCAAACACTAGGTTTATTCCAAGACATAGTTAACGATCACTCGACAATTGCTGATTCTTCAAGGTAGCAAAATTTATCCATACGTGTTAAAAAATGTTGCAATTTGTTTTTCTGTGGGATACAGTTTACTAAATTATTATTATTTGTTTTTTTGTTTATACATTTTTAATACTATATTTTGTGTCGTGTAAATGTTTTTTCAAAATATTAAGTAAAAACGTGTGGAAATAAACAATTAAAATTTTAAAAACAAATTAAAAATTTATTTAATATTGTCATGCTTTTATTATAAAATAATTCGTAAAAATGTTTAATGCTGCACGGATTTAGATATGATTGCTTATAAAACGAAACAAATACCTAAAACTGTTTGCATAACAAAATGTTACTTTTTTGGCTTTTGTTTATCGTCGTTCCTTTAGCAAAAACTAATGCAAGTAAGTAATCATAAGTTTGTTTTTTAGTTATTTAAAATTTATAACATTGCAGAAAGTCGAATTATCGGCGGTTCATTGGCAAAAAAGACCCAATTTGCCTATCAAGTTTCGATAATGAACAGCGAGGAAGATCATTTATGTAGCGGTACTATTGTCAATGTGCGTTCTGTTCTAACTGCAGCAAAATGTTTTGTCGAAAGGTAATATGATAGAGGGGTGGGTTATCTTTTCTATATCACTAGTCGGAAATTTGCCATCGATATATTTTCTCCGTTTTATTTTTGAATTTTTTGCAAGAAATGTCAATAAGTGATATAATAAATACGTGGAGGGACCGAAAAGAAATTCATAAACATTCATAATAACAGAACGGGACCTTCTAGGGCAGTAAGTAAGTTATAGATTGATTGAGGAATGTTAGATGCCTAGACAGAAAATTGCATATATGTATTCGAAACTCCTCCCAATATAAAATCAGTTCGGTTTCTCTTGGATCCTCTTACGTATATCGCTTGAGAAATTTTTCTTTAAAGCTTTCAAGTAAAATTTAAATAAATTAATCCGACTCATGACGGCGATGCTTATGTAACATGTTTTTACATTTACGTTACTACGACTGTTGATCCCAAATTTCTCGGCCTAACAAAGAATGCATAAGGATTTTAAAAGTTTTATTTTTAGTTTTTCACTTAGTTCTTTTGCTGTTTCATAAATTTGGTAAAAACAAAGATGCTACAACGACATTTCACTCAAATCTTTGTCCAGTGAGTAATTTTAACTATTATGTAGGCGAATATCACCGAAATTGCCTTTAAACAGTCTTGGGAGGCTGATGACGTTGAAATTTTTATTTTTTTTATTTTGTCGCAATTTGTGCACAAATTAATTCACTTATCAGATATGATTATAGCACGCAACCCCAAGATCTTAATGGTCAAATATCATTGTCATTGCTTGTTGCTTCTCCAATTTTCTGGACCAGGGCGAGAAATTTGGAAACAACCTTCCAATATTACCTATATGAATTTTTAAAATTTTATGCCGCATTTCTTGCTTAAATGAAATTAAATGTTTAGTACCGCAGCACAGCATTACTTAATCGTGGCAGGAACACCAAATCTTCTGGTCGGAGGCGACATATATAATCCGGAACATATCCACATCGTCAACAAAAAGCTTGCCGTGGTGAAAATTGCTACTAGATTCGAATTCAGTTTCCATATCCAGCCGATTGAATTGAACACCGATCTTCACATACCGGACGGCAGTAGAGTGCGATTAAGTGGATGGGGCAGTACATCGGACGTGAAAGGTCCAGTCAGTATAGAGCTTAAGTATTTAAAAGGGCGCTTGATCACTGGAGATCATTGTAATATATCTGAAGAATTGCTTTGCTTGCAAACTGTGTCGAGTAAAGCCTTTTGTTCGGGTGATATGGGCGGCCCGGTAACGACAAATGAAGATGACAAATTGGTGGGCATATTGCCGGCCATAGACGGCAAATGTAAGACGGGGTTCATGGATGAGATTATAAATGTAGCATACTACATAGACGAGATTATGCCATATTTGGAACAGAATGATTAAATGAAAATAAATAAATTTTGTATTGTGTTTCTTCTTTTATTCAATATTAGGTATTGAAGGTGATGATTATATTTGTTCAACTCATTTATGAGCTGCTATTTGTAAACGTTGATTTTTGAATGCGGCGATACTGGTATAGGTGTATGGGACAAGCAGCGGTTTTATGGATTTTATGAATTGAAATTATATCATTTTTTATGTTGCGGCCTACAATGAAGACGTAATTTTAGCACGCGCCAATATTTATTTAAATTTTTTTTTATATCTGACACCGTTTAATCTTTTGAGATCTAAGTTAGGTGGGGTTGAATGTTCAGATCAAATTTCGTTGTAAAGTAGTTTGGCCTGCACGTTCGCGATAAAATTGGGGTAGACCGACAGACCAACTTTTTAAAAAAACACTTTTATATTCAAGGGGACACTAATTTGTGCTAATTCGGTGCAATACTAAAGTTTAAATTTTTTGGCGATCACAATACCAATCATTGGCCTAGAAGCTAAAAATGTATAAATTATAAATGTTATAATGCAGGTGGTGGTGTGCAAATTGCATTTGGCGTAGGTAGAAGGGGAGTGCGACTCATGCTGCACAATTTAAACTTCTCCAAAACACTTCTCAATAGTCATCTTCTGCCACCTGCGTTTTTAAGCCTCAAATTTATCTCGAGAATATAAAATATGTAGAATTATTATTAAGCGAGAGGGCGTCAACCTCTCAAAAATCACAAAACTACCGTCTTTTCTAATTATGTTGTAAAAATAAAACAAACGGCTATATTTTTTATTTCTCTTTTATTAAAAAGGAAGAAATTCGGATATTGATTAATATCTTGCAATCTTCACTTTAAATAACCATCATTAGGCGCATCTATTTAGAATAAATTATAAAGTATGTTTAAATTAATTTTTGTTAGTTTATTAAATAAAAGGAAACTTACGTGGAGTTTTCGCAGTTTACTTCAATATCACCCCCAGCTAAAATTTATGCATTATTTACTCACTAATAAACATTTTACATTGGGTTATCTATTTTTTACTTACTTTTATCCAAATCTAAAAATATTAAAATATTTGTAAATAAAAAGAAATGTTCAAACATAAATGTAAACAGTCTTACGTATCTGACGTCCTGCGGCCACTGCAACATTAATGAATATTTAGTTTAAAATTTTGATAAATCTTTAATCAACTTACCGCCTTGGGTTGCCATAAATACGGCAAATACGGCAATAATGGCTAATAGCAAAAAGGTTTTTACTTCCATGTCTATTTATTTATTAGGAGAACCTATAATAGTTTTTCATTATTTTTCGTTTTCTATTTATACTACAAATAAGTTGCCGTTAATTATTTGATAATATTTGTACAATTTATTATAAAATTCTAATAATTTTTAATTATTAGTAATTTTCCCATAAAAAAAGCCAATTATTTTT